>WOGP01009279.1:0-10815 GCA_015342065.1 Leptinotarsa undecemlineata | reverse complement strand
AATGCTGAGGACTCAGGATTTTGTTCTTATCGAAGTAATTAACTAGTTCATTATAAAGAATAGTTTCAAATATTTTTGAAAGGCAAGGCAAGATTGATATTCGCCTGAAGTTTTGAGGTAGTTCTGGGGACCATTTTTTATAGATTGGGGAGATTCTTGCCAACTTGAGCATTGAGGAAAAACATCCTTCATTTAGAGAGGTATTAATGATATTTTCAAGAACGTCCAACAATAAATGACCACACTTTTTAACAACATAGACACTTGTTCCATATATATCCTCAGTCTTCTTGTGTTCGTTCAATGCAAAAGAATGTACTTATATGTATTTGAACCTTTTTTTTTATTAATTATGTCTAACCAATAAATTGCTAATTCTATTGAAATGTTATTTTATAAATTTTTTGTCAAAAGACTCACAAAAACTTGTGACATAGTAAGCTGTACATTGATCAATAATTGTAGCGAAAAAGTTTTCTTTAGTCCAGAAAAATCTATCGGGAAATTTGAATTTTAAATAAATATGAAAATTGAGTTTTCAAATATCTATATTTTGAAACCTTCGCATCTTGTGAAATAACATCTAGAATATATCATCATATGCTCAGGTTTACATCCAGAAATCGATGAGAATTCAATGTCGATTTCTGATGTATCTATCCCACTTTTTGTTGTTCTGAGTAATTAATAATTATAATAAATATTTATTCATTTCCAAGAAATAAAATCTCGAAATATTCATTTCTCTCAACTACCTACGCCGTAGTTTATAGTAAATGCCTGACGGAAAAGAACTACAACTACAAGATGTAAATTAGCTTTAGATGCTTCCTAGAAATATAGTTTTCCATTTTATATAGAATTCCATTGATTAGATCTAACTTTTTTCGAATTATATCGATCTAGATATCCCATCTATATGTAAACCTAAAAACTGAACACTAGAGGACCTTTTAATCAATATATTAACTTGCACAAAAATATATTGCATTGATATTAGTATATAGTATTACTTATTATATATACTTTGAATTCACTAGGATTTATTTTTTATTTCAGACGAGGAAAACCTTTATACCTTTGCAAAGAAAGGTACCAGCTTCTAGAACAGCAATGGTTGGCTCATAGGTTTGATCATACTAAAAAGACATGGGTGCAACATCGAAATGCCCTTTAGAATGCTTTCAAGTAGATTTTACCTTATATTGCAATACTGAATATACTACCTAACAGTCTGAGTGGGTCCGCCTAGAAAATAATAAATTTGAGTTGGAAATTTGGAATTATATTTGAAAAATTTTTTCATTCATGTATTATTGTGTAGAATGCATATGATCTACTTCAGATTGTTTGTAGTATATTCTCTTTATGTACATCTGTTATTTTATGAGCTGTGATAAGTCAAGAATCCCTTAACAGATTGATATTAAGTAAACTATTTAATTCCCATTTAATTTCATTCTTGTTTTTTTTAATTATCAATATCTGTATATTTTCAATGATTATTATTCTAGTCTATCCGTTTGTGACTATCAATTAATAATGTGTCCTATTTTATTTAGAAATCAACAATATGCATATTCTAATTTTCATAAAAATGTTTTAATCGGGGTTTCTTTTCAAGTTTTTTTTTTTATTTTATTGCTCTCAGGAAATATTTTTCTCTAAATTGAAAATATTTTTTTGGTTATAAGGTAAAATTGCATATATTTCGAGGTATACTCATATGTATATATATTGGTATTTTATCAATTTTTTCACATATGTATTGTTTTTTCCATGTTTGTTTTTTTTTGAGAAATTTTTGTATGTATAATTTTTAATTGTGATGTATTGAATTTAAATTTCTCTTGAAACTCGGATGTAATTAAATTTGGTGTATATAATGAAAAACAGGATTGTGATATCTTTAAAACTGGCTAATATGAATGACTCATTAAACATGGAGATACAGTAGGAATGAACAAAATCTGAAAAATTTCTTTAAAAAATATTGTGTTGCTTTCAGATGATTAGTCTTATATATTACTTCTTAGACATGTAGTTCACATATATTCATGTTTCTCGAGCAAAACTTTATATCTTCTCGCAAAGTTGTGTTGGTGCTTGCCGCAAATGTGAAAAATGTCAGATCTGTTCTATTCAAAATCATAATTGCCTGCCAGGTTTGTTGATAAATATTTCACTTTATTGAGAAAAATGGTTGATCAAACGATTATGTATATTGTTTAGATTTATGCTACTAGATCACTGTAAATGAAATAAAAAGTCATAATCCCTCCTTTTTTTCTTTTTAGGAAGTGAATATCTTGAAAACTGAAAGTTTCAATTTTCTTTGAGGAATTGATGAGTAACCAATGATAATATTTATAATCATTATCAAAAATTATAGGTTTTTATTCTTTTAGATTATACAATAAACTCCCAAATAAGTTGTTATATATCCCCAAATAAGTTGTTGCCTCTGGTTTATTTTTACAAAATTTCAATGTTCAAAAGAATTCATTATTCAGTTTCGAATAAGACAGGTTTAGGAAATGTATTGCTTCAGAAATGCATCCATAAGTCTTTCTGAGACAGAAATTGGTTATGGAATTGAAATAGAATTTCCAACAATATATTCATGCCACAACGTCAGTTTTTGTGATGCACTGTTTGGAAACCATTGGTGTAGTAATTAATATTACCAGAATTTAATTCCAACACCAAACCGTAATTTTTAACACCTCGAAACGTGTTTCAATCACCAAGTTTAATCTTCCTCTTGAAGATGATCACGTACCGAGGTGTTAAAAATAACGGTTTGGTGTTGGATAAAACATTATCTGACTAAACATCTGAAGATTCAACTATGTGATTCACTCATTTTATCAATTTTTAACTATGGTGATATTATATATGGCCCGTGCGTTGAGCTAGAAACTTCTCCCAGAATCCAAAAAGTTCAGAATGCCTGTGTCCCATTAATATTTTTGCTGAATCGAAGAGATCGTATAACAATATTTTTAAACAATCTTGGGTGGCTGAACATGTTAAACAGGAGGAAACATCACCTTGTATGCTTTATTCACAAATTATTGGAAAAACAACGTCCTGATTACCTCTACTTCACAATGAATCCACGTCACCAGTATCACTCTAGAAACCTTTCTAACATCAATATGCTCACCCTCCAGCTTTACCCTTCATCTTTTTTTGAACATTCTTTCTCTTATAGCGTTGTAAAGGAGTACAACTCATATCCTGATAAATTGAAATTACTATCTTTATCTGAGTTTAAAATTAAAACGAAAGCTATCCTCTTCAGTAAACAATGGATCTGCCTGAATTGAGTTGAATTGAAATGAATCAAATTGAACCCAATTAAATTATTCAATTAATTTTACTTCATTATGTTTTTTTCACCTATATGTATTTTTATTTTATGATTTGAAAATCTAGATTAGGTTTTTAAGTTATGCTACAGTGTGACTATTTATACACACATGTATAAAATATTCCTGGTTGAGTGGTAGAATAGCGTAAGCTAAACTCCGCCAAGATAAAATTAAATACCATTTATTATTGTTATTAAATATTTCATTTGAAACTTTAGAAAAAAAATGTTATAATATTTGGAAGGTTTGTAACTCTTTTAATATACTAATCTTATTAAATAATTCATTGCCACATTGAACTTCAAATATGGGACTCGTTTTTTTTTGTACCTTGGGAGCTGTCTGACTTGTCCATTTAGTCCAAGTCTCTTGGACTTTAGTCTGCGGCCTCTTGGGCTTATTGCGTTTATTCTCCCATCTTCTCATGACACCTATTCCATCAGTCTCGTTCCCTGTACTAGTTTGTACAGGTTCCGTGTTGGATATGTGTTGGATATGTTGCCTGCCTCTTTCATTCAGATTCAGTGTCTCACATTCGCATAAGATGTGAAAATCTGTTTCTATCCCTTCGTTGCATAATATGCAGCTGAGGTCTCTGTTGTACAGCCTCATTTTATTCAGGTGTCCTCTAAGCGGACAATGACCGGTTAGTAATCCTGTAATCATTCTGAGCCGATCCCTACTATATTGAAGTAGTTCTTCGGTTCTTTTCTTGGACGGTTCTCTAATGAAGGTTCTACTGTGTTTGTTGCCAGGTACTTTTGTCCAGTCCTCTGTGTGCTTCTTATTGGTCCATGTTCTAATCTGGTTCCGAATCAATGATTTTGGTACCCCCAGTGCTGGTTCAGGATCTATATATGAAGTTGATGGTCTTCCTGATCCGCCTGAAAGACGGATGTGTATAGTCCTAGCGGATAGCTGTAGTTTAGATTTCTATCCGCTTGATATATTCCAGCTCCCGTTCCATGTTTGGTCTTCGATCCATCTGTATAACAGGTGTTTTTTCCAAATATGTTTTCGGGATTACTAATGGTCTTCCACTCTTCACGGCTTATGATTTTGGCCGTGAAGTTTGTGTTAAAGGTGTAGTTCGGTGTCATGTGGTCCATGCACATATTCAATATGTGCTCCTCCACTTGTTCCGAAATTTCTGTTCGGTTCGATCTTTTGTAGTTCGGTGGCCTCCTCCATTATCACAAAGTCTAAAGGAGGTAGATTCAGGAGTGTCTCCAATGCAGCTATTGGAGTAGTTCTCATTGCTCCCGTCATTCCCAAACATGCAAGTCTTTGCACCTTGCCTAGTTTGCTGATGACGGTCGCCTGTTTCATCTTTGGCCACCAGACTAGAGATGCGTATGTTACTATGGGTTTAACCACCATCTTGTATAGCCAATATACCATGTCTGGTTTTAGGCCCCATGTTTTTCCATAGGTGTGTCTGGCGAGCATCAGTGCTGCTTCCGCTTTCCTCTTTATCCTGTCCAAGTGTTGGTTCCCGGTCAGTTATGAATCTAGGATTACTCCCAGATATTTAACCTCCCTCAACAACTGTATTTCTTCACCTCGAAGTTTTACAGGTCTGAGACCAAGGTGTCATGAGAGATGGGACAATAAACGCAATGAGCCCAAGAAGTTGTAGTGTTTTCTGGAGACTTAGACTAAATGGACAAGTGAGACAGCTCCCAAGGTACCAAAAAAAACCTCATGAACACCTTTATGGATAATATGGATATATGGATTATATGGATAGTATAACAAGATGAACCACTTATTTCATTCATAACATTACCAATTCATGCACCTATTTGATTGAATCCCAAATTTTCTCTTTCTTTCAAAAGTTTCTTACAATTTTTGTGTGAAAATGTTAAAAAATTCAAAAGCCAAAAAGGTTTTTTTTCTGAAAAGTTGAATTGACTTTGTAGCATGAAAAAATTGAGTAGAAACATTTTCGAAAAGTCCTGCTTATTCCTTCCTGCCGTAAAGCCGTTGTTAGTTCAAGCTAAATCCATTCGAGTGCCATATGTTGTTTGGTCGTTGTTTTTCACAGCCATTATTAATTCCAAATTCCGTATAACGGTGGAAAAGAAGACTCGCATTAAAAATAGTTATGAACTTGGGAAGCAAACCAAGCGGAAATCATCACAGCGCACAGGAAGTATGCCGGGGCATTATGTGCGATTAAATAAGGACCAAATATTTTTTCATCTGCTGTTCATAAACGGAGAACAATAAAGACCGGACAATAGCGAATGATTGTCGTTTATGACTCACAGGCTCAGGTGGTTGATTTCGCTAATTCTGCCATCGCTATTATGAGGATGGCTTTGATTTTTATGATTCTCGAGATGGTGACCTCATATGGGATTTCGCCATGGACAAAGGAAATAAGTATACAAGTGTATCCAGGGCCGAATTCAGAGGAGGGCAGGCGGGGCTATTAAGGGGCTATTGGCCGGGGCCCCCACAATAAAGACAAAAAGACATCCAAATTTTAACGGGTCTGCAACTTTTACGTTTTTCCCCAAACATTTTTTTGCATTTTAACTAAGAATACTTGCACAAACATAATACAGTTATCGATATATCAGAAAACACTAATTGCAAGTTTCCATTTACTATAAATTTTTTATTTGATCGAGCATTTCAGTGGCAATACTGTTTTTTAACGTGTAATTTGTACCTATGAGTATAAGAGAAACGAAATAAGTAAAAAAATCCGACTTTAAACTCGAAATTATGACTTTAATATCAAAATCTAGACTTTAATCTCTAAATTTCGACTTTGAACCGGAAATTACGACTTTAATTACGGAGTTACGACTTTAAACTCGAAATTTGAACTGGAAATTACGACTTTAATTACGGAGTTACGACTTTAAACTCGGAATTTCAACTGGAAATTACGACTTTTATTACGGAGTCATGACTTTAAACTCAAAATTTCGACTTTAATCTCGACTTCAATATCTGAATTCCGTCTTAAAAATTTAAATTACGAGATTAAACTCAATAGTCCGAGTTTAAAGTCGTAATTTCGAATCCTTAAATATCAAAGGTGAACGAGGCTCCCCATGCAAGGCGCTCAATTGCAAAGTCAAGCTTCAACATCGACTGCAAGGCCACTAGGGGTCAAACCATATGTTATGATTCAAAACCAGATAGCGCTGTTTCGACCCGCCAAAGGCTAGGCTGATCCACAACTGCGTTGCTGGGAAATACCTCAGAAATTACAACTTTTAACTCGAAATTACGATTTTGATATCAAAATTTCGACTTTAATATAGAAGTTATGACTTTAATCGAGAGTGCGACTTTAATATCAAAATCTCGACTTTAATCTCTAAATTTCGATTTTAAACTGGAAATTACGACATTAATATCGAAGTTACGACTTTAAACTCGGAATTCCGACTTTAATATCAAAATCTAGACTTTAATCTCTAAATTTCGACTTAAACTGGAAATTACGATTTTAATTACGAAGTTACGACTTCAAACTCGAAGTTACGACTTTAAACTCGAAATTTCGACTTTAATCTCGACTTCTATATCTAAATTTCGACTTAAAAATTTAACGAGATTAAAGTCAAAGTCAAGCTTCAACATCGACTGCAAGGCAACTAATGTAAACTAAGGGCCAAACCATATATTATGATTCTAAACCAGATAGCGCTGTTTCAGTCCACCAAGGATCTCAGCAATGGTGCTAGGCTGATCCATAAATGCGTTGCTGAGAAATACTTCAAAATTGCAACTTTAAACTCGAAATTACGACTTTAATCTCAAAATTTCGACTTTAATCTCAAAATTTCGACTTTAAACTCGAAATTGCGACTGTAATCTCTAAATTTCGACTTTAAACTGGAAATTACGACTTAAATATCGAAGTTACGACTTTAAACTCGAAATTGCGACTTTAATATCAAAATCTCGACTTTAATCTCTAAATTTCGACTTTAAACTCGAAATTGCGACTTTAATATCAAAGTCTCGACTTTAAACTGGAAATTGCGACTTTAATACCAAAATCTCAACTATAATCTCAAAATTTCGACTTTAAACTGGAAATTACGACTTTAATATCAAAGTTACGACTTTAAACTCAAAATTTCGACTTGAATCTCGACTTAAAACTTTAAATTACGAGTTTGAAGTCGAAATTTTGAGAGATTGATGGCAAGAATACTTGCACAAACATAATAATATCGTTATCGATATATCAGAAAACACTAATTGCAAGTTTCCATTTACTATACATTTTTTATTTGATCGAGCGTTTCAGTGGCAACACTTTATTTAATGTGTATCCATGAGTATAAGAGAAACAAAATAAGTAAAAAAAATCGAAAATGTTTAACCCTGCAGGTCATTCTGCAGCTCCGAGAGCTAGATTTCAGAGAAATCATTAACGACTTTTCGTAGAAAAAAGCTCGCAAAGTTCCATTCGTTGATGCGGTAATTTAGTTTTTGTTTTTGACTTCAACAAATTACTACATTCTTTGTTGAAGTAATTTCATTTGCTGACAATTATTTTTTGAAAATGACTTTTATTTGTAAAATAATTAATGACTAGAGGTCTCCACTCCTTCGTTGCCCAGGGGTCTCCAGATTTTCAAATCCGGCCCTGAGTGTAAAAAAAAACTTTTGTCCCTCCCCGATGAGGTTGTTCAATTTTTATCAAATTTGTAGATTTTGCGTGCCTACAAACCTATGTATATTTTTGAGATTAGCTGAATAATCACGTAATAATTAACAAACTGAGTTCACTTTGAGATAATACTAATAATGATGTAAACGAAACAAAAAGTAAACTTAGAATGATTTAATATATGAACTGTAGTACAAGTCATGATGAAAATGTTTTGACTTGGAAGCCTCATTACATTATTCGTAACAAATGTATAAACATCTGTTCATTTGGAATTTCTATTTCTGTACAATTTGTAGATCATTATTTTTCAACAGCCTATACGAGAAGAGTGCGAACGTAAATAGTCTCCCCCCTCTCAACTTTTGAACGGGACAAGATACCAAAGTTTGATGGGATTTGTATGAAAAGAAGTAATTTTCAGTACTTTTTGATACAAAAGCCAATAGTGTTCAATGCAAGATTTTTTGATAATTAGATCTGCCAAAAATATATCAAGCTCGAAATTACGACTAAAATCTCAAAATTTCGAATTTAAATTCAAATTTACGACTTCAATATCGAAATTACGATTTTAAACTCGAAATTTCCACTTTAGATTCAAAATTACGACTTCAAATTCGAAATTACGACTATAAACTCGAAGTTACGTCTTTAATCTCGAAATTTCGACTCGAAACAACGAGTTCATTATCGAAATTGCGATTTTAAACTAGAAATTACGACTTCAACCCAAAATGTCTACTTTAATCTCGAAATTTCGATATCCAACTCGATATCTCGAATTCAATCTCAACATTTCGACTTTGAAATTAAAATTACTAGTTTGATATCGAAATTATGATTTTAACCTCGAAATTTCGACTTAAAACTCGAAATAACGACTTCAATATTGAAATTACGATTTTCTTCTTGAAATTACGACTTTAAACGCGAAATGTCGATTTTAATGGCAATATTTCGACTTTGAATTCGAAATTTCGATTATAAACTCGAAATTACGACTCCAGACTCGACATCTCGAATTTATTTTCAAAATTTCGACTTCGAACATAATATTACGACTTTAATATCGAAATTACGATTTTAAACTCGAAATTTCTATTTTAAACTGGAAACTACGACTTTAAACTCCAAATCTCGATGTTAATCTCAAAATTACGAGGTTAATCTCAAAATTTCGACATTGAACTCGAGAGATCAATTTTCTTCTCCTGAGGATGCTAACTTTGTTGGCGAAACGCGCGTCGAGTGCAAAAATATTAGTTTGGTGTTTGGGTAATTGATCAAAGAAGTTATTCAGCTTTTACACCAAAGGTTCCAATCCCATAGTTATTTGAACTCGAAATAACGACTTCAATATTGAAATCACAACTCCAAACTAGAAATTTCGACTTAAAACTCGAAGTTAGGACTTTAATTTAAATATTTCGACTTTTATCTCAAAATTTCTACTTTAATCTCGAAATTACGACTTTAAACGGAAAATTTATACTTTATTCTCGACTTTAATGTCTAAATTACGAGTCTAAAGTTCGAGTTTAAAGTCTACATTTCGATATTAAAGTCGTAATTACCAGTTCAAAGTCGAAATTTTGAGATTAAAGTCGGGATTTCGAATGTAAAGCCGATATTTCGAATTTAAATTCGTAATTTCTTGTTTAAAGTCGAAATTTCTAGTCTTAATTTCGTATCCTCGAATATAAAAAATGAACGAGGTTCCCCTACAAGGTGCTCAGTTGCAAAGTCAAGCTTCAACGTCGACCACCGCGCCGAACAGATTCATCCTTTGTCTTTTTCTGCAGCTTTTACTGCAAGGCAACTGATCTAAACTAGAGGCCAAACACAATGCATATATTGTGATTTAAAACCAGATAGCGATGTTTCGATCCGCCACAGATCTCAGAAAATAATCTGGAAATTATGACTTTAACGATATTGAAGTTGAGATTTCGAGTTTGAAGTCTCACGAGCAACTGTACAAACGCAACGATTTCTGTTTTTTGTCCGAGATAGATTTTATTCAAGCTTGTCCAGCCCTTAGAGAAGCGTAGAAGAGCCCATAACATCAATTTTTATTGTTAGTCGTTTGGTAATCACGTCTTTAATCTGTAAATTTCGAGATTGACTTCGTCAATTTGGGGCCTAAGACTAATAAGTATATAGGAAACCAGGAAATGGAACAGGAAATGGATAACAACTCAAGATGAAATTCAGTAAATAATCTTGGGATGAGATTCTCTTCACTGAAAAAGCTCTTACATCAGTTAGACAAAATAAGTGTTCATGTTATCAAACGGTAATAAAGAAAATGACATTGTGAAAAAATAATAGTTGAAGAGAAAATAAAAACTACATAAATCATAGTAGGTATATTTCTCATGCACTTCACCAACTTTCCCGCAAATCTTTTGAGCGATTGCAACGCAAGAAATGATCTTTCATTGTTCGGGGGCCCCTTTGACGATAATAACCATTCATGGGTTATGGTGTAACGCAACCTGTACTAACATTGTAGAACAATGAGTCTATTAAAATGCACCTTATGCGAGAGATCACGCATGGTCGGTAGACCGTACTGCTATTAGACCGTCTGTTCTACCATCGCTGCTTGTTTCACTGCCGAAATATTGTTGAGGTTAAGTGAAATTTCATTGAGATGAGCAGGGACGTAGAGATACACTGTGTCCGTGAAGTATGGAACAAATTCATTTTTAGCTAAACAGGTTATTTTAAGAAATAATCCTGAAACACGTCGATTTTTATGTTAATTTACCGTATTTTAAA
>WOGP01009278.1:0-10816 GCA_015342065.1 Leptinotarsa undecemlineata | reverse complement strand
TGTGTTTGATATTGGGAAATAACTTTATTTTGGACAAGTGACAAATCTACATTTTGTAATAAACTAATAAACAGAAATTATGATGAAACGTAATAATGATTCCAATAATAACGTAATCAATAAAATGTTTTTTATGGTTGATGGTTGTTGTATGTGTGGATTGTAAGACTGATAATAGTTACCTAACCGATTGTTTGCACTCAAGTTATATCTCGAATTATACTGATGTGCTTGATTTGTATGGAAAGACATTGCTCTAGACTCTAAATTAGTCACGAGAGTTAAAATACCCAATTTCGCTTCATTTATTAATGGTTTTGGTAGTGTCTTAACTGTTAAGCTTATACTTTTCATAAAGAGATCTAAGTCATCAAGTTCTGGTGCTTCGGTCTGTTTCTGCAAAGCTTGTAAAATTTCAGTTCTCTTCTGAGCCCTGTCTTCAAAACGTTTAAGATAAGCCTCCTTGGGATCATTGCTGCGACTCCTCTTCATATTTGGTCTTGCTGATATAGCGGTGGAACTAGCAGCTGAAGAACAACGACTGGCAGTAGTGGTACACATAGATGTGTAGATTATTCAAAGAAGTAACTTTCAGACACAAACTGTAAGGAAAAGCCCTCCCTAAACAGCTACTTTTATATAAACATTGAATTACACGAAATAAAATTTCTTTCGAAATGCATACTCCTACACTAACACTGAATTGTACAAAAAAACTTTTTCTCTACTCACTTTGTTTTCCAAATATCCGTTATGGAATTGAATCAGATATCATCCACAGGATTCCTACACAATATACTACATGGGAAGTAAAAAGTTCACTTACACGGAACACTGTCATCCTCACTGGTAGACATCGATGTTTCGCCCTAAAACTCATGCCTTACGGTTCTTTAGTACCAATCTGGATAACATAAGAAAAAACACACAATTCATTCATAAATTACGACTTTTTGTCACGGAAATAATTCGATCTATTCATCGATGATATCGTAATGACGTTCATTCGCATTTTTGATTAAATCCCAGCGAAAGGAATCCTGTTCGAATTGAAAGAATTATATTTTTAGAAGTGCATTTTTAGTAAATGAAGTTTTTGGCTTTGTACTACTCCATCTTGTTACAAAAATTGTGGGGATCTTTCAAAGAAAGGATTGAAGAAATCAATTTCAAAAGAAGTAACTCTATACACAGATATGTAGATCACGCAAAGAAGTAACTTTCAGACACAAACAGGGAGGAAAAGCCCTCATGTAGAAAAACGCCAAAAAATTAATCACTCCTAAAAGTATAAATCTTTCATTCTATCACTTTTGTTATTTGAATTCAGATTGGGAAAAATAAAAATTTCAGATTGTTTCCTTGTCATTGAAGACGAAATTATCAGGAAATTTCCTGTCTTTATTCAAGGTCATCCCTAAATTGTATATTCCAAACAAATCACCAAGTTTGTAAATATTCACACATTTACACAATTATTCACATCTACATCATGTATGTGGTTTTCTATCTGAATTTCTACCATTTCTATTATTTATTTAATTGTATTATTCGGAAAATATTCTGTTTACGCGATAATCAAGTACAACGTGGTCTAGTGTTTCAAATATATGTTGGTTCGGATACCCTGTAATTACGCAATCAGACAAAAAATTACAACCAATTAATGACTTGTTGATTCTATTACACTTTTATTGCGGGAGTTTCAATTCTTGACGTTTTTTTGAGCTATCGTTAGTGTCTTATTAATTCGTTTCAAAAATTAAAAGGATAAATTGAAATGCATTTAGTTCTTCACCATCTGGCGCTATAGGCATCTCTCATGGGTGTCAATCATATGGATAATGTGAGATTGTTTCACGAGATGCACTAAGTTTAATTGACCAATAGTGGTCGTAAAAGGGTTCGGTCGTAAAGTGTTGGATTTGATTTCGGTACCAAGAGCTGTATCAACGATATCGTACTACGGTCGAGCGTGATGCACTTACATTAGACCTGATAAAAAACATATTTGATTTTGAAATTCAAATTGAAACTTTCAGCTTTATTTTAACCGAAACTATTTTGTTTAAAACTTTTCTCTATATTTCCAGTTCAAATGTTTTTCAATACACGTAATAATAGTGTATGTAAAGATGCTCATTCAGAATAATGAATATGAAAATGCTTTATCAAAAACACATTTTCCACACAACAAAATAACTGACTCTCGACGAGCGTTTCGCTAATGAAATTAACATCATTTTCAGAGGTTTGTCTGCAAATTGTTATACAATACAGTGCATTTCTTTAATGAAATCAATGCATGAATACTTTATTTTGAAGTGAAATTGGGAGATGAAACTTTCAAGATGGCGACTCGACGTCATTTGGAAAAAAAATTAAACGAATTGAAGATTCACTGAAAATTAACTGAAGATGACCCTGTTCGAAGAACAGAAATCTGCGAAATTATGACGGAAACCATTGCAAGGCATCCTACCTATCTCCACAATATTTGTTTTAGTGACGAATGTACATTTTTCAAACGGCAATGTTCACAGACAAAATTGCCGTTATTGGAGTAAGACCAACTCTCACATTCTCCGGGAAACACATACCCAATATCCAGAAAAAAAAACGTTTGGGCAGGAGCTTTGGGAAACCATATTGTAGGACCTTTATTTATTGATCAAAATTCAACTACTGTTGACCCTCTCATCACTGAAATCGTCGAAGCGAATCCTAATTAATTCCATATGGATATTGTATTCCAACAAAATGGAGCACCACCACATTACTCCAGACAAGTAAGAAACTATTTGAATACTACTTTTTCCGGTCGTTGGATTGGCCGTCGGGGTTTTACAGAATGACCAGTCCGCTCACCAGATTTTACATCTTTGCATTTTCTTATGGGGCTATTTGAAGCAAAAGATATACGAAACTGCATTGAAGGAAGAAACATTCAGTCGAATCAGTTTTTGAGCTATACATGATATTGATTGCTGCTTTGTTAATATGATATTTTTTGTTATATACCTTTGAATACTTAGAACTATAAGGAACAAGGAAAAAACGTTTCAGTGAAATCACCGAAGTTTTCAAGCAGTTAAGTTACATTAATGTGTTCTACACAGTTTTCTGCAATCCAACTTAATGATTTGTCATATTTTCTGTCTTTCCATTCTTCAGTAGCAACTATCGTGTTGGACTTTATTACTTTTTTTTTTAATTTTGTTAGGGCCAAAACTCTATTGCATTGACCTTTCAAGTTTGAAAGATAGCACCTATTTCCAATGAAAGACATTATTTTCTTAAAGCCCGGAAACATTTGAATGAGTCATTTGATATCGACTGACAATCATAAAAGTAATAGTTTTTTCTTAATGCTTAGAACTCTAAACGTCAGCAGTCCTGTGACGGTGGAGTTGAAGGAGGCAATGGCTTAAAGTTGTTGAAAAGGTTATTCTTTAAGTATTTTCACACCATGACAAAATTCATGAAAATGTTTCTCAGATCTTTTTTGTAATTGAGCAACAAAACCGCATCAGTTTTCGGCTATTAGATGTATACAAAAATACATACCGCATATCCGAATCCTGCACTGACACCGGTCGTATACGATGCAACGCCCTTCGTGGTAATAACCAGGGGAGTAGTTGTTTTCTGATAGGTGTCAGTCCATTAACCTTCAGTGTAGGTGATTTGAGATTGGCCTGGATTAGTTGTCCTCATGTTGATGATGGACACTACCTTGCACTGAAGAGAGGAAAAATAACCCGAAATCAATCTCCAAGTATGTTGCAATGATTGAAAACCGATTTCGACAGTTTTATCGCCAATGACATATGCAGGAATCAGTTCTGTGAAGAATCCTTCACTGATACCAGTCGAATATAACCCAAAGCCCTTCGTGGTATTAGCCAGAGGCGTCGTTGTGTTCTGATAGATGTTAGTCCATTAACCTGCTGCAGTGTAGGTGAGTTGAGACTGGCCCGAATGAATCGTTCTTTCACATAATATGGTTATGATGGTATAATAACTGAATGATGAATCTCTTGATAGAAGGAGTGGTCGAAGTGGAGTCCACCACGATCACCCGACTTATCGCCTCTAGATTCCTTTGTATGGGGGTATCAAGAATCGATTGTTCATCAGTAAAATTTGAAGAGGAGAATAAGAAGAATAATAACTGCATGTAAAGAAGGTCATAAAGAAGTCTTTCGGAATGTTAAAAATAAATGGTGTTTTTGAAAATGTAGGGAACGACTTTTAATTTTAGGTATCGCTCTTTCCATTGAAGATTCTAAGGGTTGTGTTCGCCATTGCTAGAGGGTTGACTTAATTCAATTGTATCCCGCTTGAAAACAAGTTTGACGTGTTTTTGGTTTTTTCATATTTTGTATAGAGACAAAAATATAGAGGGGGTTACGTTTTCAAACTGACACCCGACATGTTAAAAATCTTGCATCATAAAGACCAAAAAATTCGGTAACAGAACTAAAATCAATAATGAATTTCAAAATAGTCTCGGAGGTGCTTTCAATTATTAGGTACTTACGAAATAATTTTTATAATATGTTTTTATATACTTTCGTGAACTATTTCCAAATCCCATTTCCCAATTTATTGCGTTCATTGCAGAGGTAATCTGACTTCATTTCATCAGAGCAATAAATAGTTCAAATATATCAATCAAAAGTGTAGTAATAAAAACGTTGTAACATCAACCACAACGACAAATAATCTTTTCTGCCATCAACTGGGTATTAAAAATACATAAAGAGGTTACATTCTTCAGTCAATCATTTTGTATAACTATAATTGAGATTTATTTAATGAAATAAAATGTGAATCTTTCATTGCATCTATATTACGTAATGGTGTTGTAAAAATCAGACGATTCTAATAGAAGTATTGTTTGAATTTTGCAATGGGCCATATGCTATAAAATGAAATATGGGCAGTTCGAATTGCATTCTTCTTACTCGTATTAGCACAGTCATTATACGTTTCATTTGTGGTTTATTGTATTGAACATTTTGGTCGAAGTTCAATTTGTAACATATAAACAGAAGTTATTGAAAATTAAAACAATGTCAATGTGGTAGGTATTTTGTTATTTTAGATTCTCTTTATTTAAATTGTTAATGAATAAAGTTTTTCAATTTTCAAAACTGAAGGCATTTTTCAAAACTGAAGGCATTTCCCAACAACAAACAAAATTTTTTAACTTCCTTATTTTTATTTTCAAACCACTCAAATGCATCTGTTTGTCTGTCTCTGTCTGAAGGTTTCTCTGTTTGCCTTTCTCTCTGTGTGTCTCAACGCGACAAACTAAAAAACTACTATATGAATTTTCATACGGTTTTCACCAATGGACGAAGTAATTCCAGAAGAAATTTTTTTGAAATTTGACGATATTCGTGAGAAGTAGAGGCGATGATGCTGCCCTGTTTTTTATGGAAAAACACGAGCACTAGAGGAAACTCTTTAAGGTGCCCTGAGAGCGATGCCCGTGCGAAAGTAGTGATTCACATTGGATTTGAATTGCTGGAGAAACTTTCTCTGGAAGTTTAATCTACTCGATCGCAGTTCTCCAAATGAAAGAGTTTTTGAACAGTGAACTTCGAGAAGTACGGAGTTGAAACTCAAAACGGTGAGAGGCCACAGTCCATCGCGTATTTCTGATATGTCCCGCTCTTCGTGGAATCAAATCTACCAAGTCACTTGAACACGTTCCGTGAAAGTGTCTATAGAAGAGAAATACATCTCCAACCTTTTTTCGATATTTCATACTATCAAGGTTGCAAGTGATGTTCGTGTCTCCAATCAGGGGAATTGCTTTTTTCTGGATGGAATCTAGCAGCTTCAGGGTATGCTTAGGGGCAGAGCTCCATACATAAGAACATTACTCCAAAGAAGGTCTGATCTGAGCATTATAAAGCATCAAAAGTTGCTGAGGTGTTGAACAGTTTTCTGGTTCGGAACAGTGTTCCTAACTTTTGAGAAGCGGCTGTTGCAATTCCATCGACATGATTGTGCCAAGACATATTGGTGACCATTTTAACCACCAACATCGAAGCAGAAAGTCGTATTCTCTGACCTATTATTATTATATCCGGTTCGGTGACATTTACCTCTTTGGAGAAAACCGATACCTGAGTATTTGTGGCATTGAAAACGCATCGTAATCCTTTTGAGATGTAACAAAACAATTCACCAAGTATTACTAATCTTTTATGGGTCTACAATATGGAATATGTCTCTATTTTAAGGATAGCTAATTAAACTCCATTTTTATGTTTGAAATATTGGTCACACATAATGTGGCAATTGATATGCTATTTACACCGATAAGATGTTAACCTTCATCAAATGATTTTTTAGTATCAAGCACGTCATGGTTGCTCTCTACACCATACAATTCGCGAAATTGAAACTATCGTACGAGAAAATACATTCAAGCAGCCTGACAAACCGACAAGGTCGTTTTGTCAAGCAGCCTGACAAACCGACAAGGTCGTTTTTTTTATTTTGTGTTTTCCTCAGATAGATATGTACTTACAAAATTGAAATTGGTATCTGTGACAAATTTTTGAGTGATTTTTATCCAAGGTCATCATTATTGGTTACTAGCTGGGAGGTTACTAGGTGGGAAGTTTAGATGGTATTGTACTGTAGTTGTAGTTAAAATATAAATTTCGAATTACCAATGGAAGCTCCCTACCATACAGAAAGTTCTATGAATTGTATATAATATTCAAGAATATTCTACAGCTATCCAGACTCTTCTGGCATGTTCCACAATAAACTGGGATGTTCCATGATATTCCTGAGCGTTGCAGACTTATCTATAATATTTCAAAACGATCCGGTATGTTCTGGAATATTGTAAAATTATCTCAAATATTCTGGACTGTTGTAGAAATTTCTAGAGGGTGAAATTTTCAATTCGACTCAATCTTCGAAAGTACGCTCCCTTGAAACGGAAACCCCTTCATGGATGAAAGACAGAGAACTACCTTACAATATCTTTCCGAAATGATCTGGGATCTTCTGGGATGTTCCGAAACATCATTTCCGAATATTTTGGAATGTTTTAAAATGTTCCGGAATACTCTCGAATTGTTCTACACTGTTTTAGAATTTTATAGGATAAAATTTTAATTCTTATATTTTCAACAGCGCGTCTTTTAGGAAAGAACAAGAACCTTGTGTATGGATGGGAGATAGAGGCCTACCAAAACATATAACTTAATGGATTGTCCTGGACTGACCTTGAACTTTCTAGAGGGCGGGTAATTATGTTCTGCAACACATGCGAAGTCGATTCGCAAGTATGTATGGTTATTGGTAATTAATGTGATGGTAATTTATGTGATATGTGCCAGATATTCATATGAAACTGAGAAAATACCGAGTATACTATTAATTAAAAAATGCAGATGGAAAAATGTTATGAGAGCGTTGCCATACAAAACATCTGCATTTTATTATTAGTTGTAAAAAAAGTGATCAGAGACGAAACGGAAACTAGATATGTTGAAATGATGTTAAAATTTTCAAATATATTTTACATGTTATCATTAACTTTCATGCGAATATGTGAAGATGAAAGTATGAGTTTATCTGAATGAAAAAATATTACAGCTACTGAAAGCATTCGGATTTTTGCTCTAGAATAATCATAGTTTATTCAAAAATAAAACACTTGTGAAAAAAAACAAAAATGGCAGATGAAATCGAAAAATATTTCTAATTCACTTCATCAATTTTTTATGTCAAATATTTATTTTTGCTATCATTATTTGAACAAATTTGAAAACTAAAGTTGTGATATTTTTATTAGGTATGCTATGCTTTGTAATTTTCTTTACCTTATAGTTTACGGCAGATACATCGAAATTTTGATTGAACTATTAGTACTGAATGTGCGACAGCACGGTGTATTATTTTCTAATTATTCGAGGTATGGTCGAATCAAGAAACTACTAAGACGAACAAAAAATTACTCGGTAGATTGTTTGTGAAATTGGAAAAAAGTTCAGTGTTGCCTTGACATGATTTTTGTTGAAATTCAGAGGTTCCATCCTTCAAGAGTGAAAGAATTCAAGTGTCAGCCGATTCCATCACATATATCTGAAAAATCAGCCATTATGGGAAATTGAAAATGAGTGATACTCCCTCTGGTGTCGATGTTGAATATTCTTTGCCTTGCTAGTCATTAATAAGAATCAATTTTTTTTGCTGTTATAATATTAATTCTTCAAGTGGATCGTGAAGATTTGTCAGTAATCTCTTTTTCTCAATTCAAATGAATATGAGCGACTTCAAACCATCAGTCTCCGTCAGTATAAGTTTTGGGCGAAATGATCTCGATGAAGTGATATCAATATTCATTATTTTCCACAAAACAATCAAGTAAAAGTTGTAGTAGAAAATCTGTTAGGATTGAAATTATATACCTATACACAAAAAAGTCTTATATGTTGTGACCTTTACTTTTTATGCCGATGACACACAATCGTATCTTTCATTTCAATTTTCTGATATACTTGAAGCCACCCGTTCCGTTAACACAAATCTTATTTCACTGTATCTTTATTTAACTATAGATTCAAACAATTCATCAGCACTTATTCTTTGCAACGACAATATTTGTTCTCATATCACTGGTAACTGCAAGTAGGTTGAAACCCTATGACCATCAGAACACATAAAAAATATTTGGGCTTCATTATGCAATTTGGGCTCGCAGTTCGAACGATTCTAAGACGGTTCAAAATAGTAACAAAGCTGATTACTGGGATTCGTAGATTCGCGAAAAACTTCCCGAGGCTTAACATATATCAGCTAAATTAAAAATAGCTTATGCAAACTTGAAGATGACATATGCTAAGAAGCAATTTCCATCGTCTATAGTGAAGAAATCATTATGTGATGCAATTTCAAAATTCATGTGTAAGGCTACTCCATAGAATAAGAAAATATCATCACATTTCGAATGAATTTGAAGAAACGAATTTGTTGGATACATATGTATAATTGCTGACAGTCTCAATTTAGCGTGTTTGTCCATGAAATTTACTCTACAGAAATACCATCCTATTTATGCAGCAAACTTACATACAAAACTGAATATCCTTGATTCAAATGTCAGAAAAAAACTCAGAGCGTCTAAGAACATTGAAACAATATATGAACGGTCATTATCCTATAATGGAGCAGTAGGTATCAATTATCTGCACAAAATTGAGCCTAGACTTCTGAATATGAGTCCCATAAGATTTGTATCATATTTAAAACATATTTATTGTGCAAGCAATGATATTTCTTATACTTGATGTTCACAAGAGTGAATGTTCACTCTTGTGAACTTTTGGTTGTATTATTTCATACGTTAGAAGCCTCTTATATATTGGGTATTTGTTTTATACTTTGCAGCAAAAGCATTTAATTACAATTTTATTCATACCCTTCAAAATTTCCCTTATATTATGAATAAATGCTTCTTTTCATTCGTCTGGCTGAATGTAAACCAATGCCAAACAATTGTTTGTCAATTGTCAAGTAATGTCTGCCTATTTTCACAAATATTCTCCACAATTGTTTTGACAATTTCTTAGGATTCGCAGAAATTGAAAAGGTATCAAATAAAATATAATTATCATTCAAATGTGTCTAGAGGTTTTTAGTAATTCTAATGTAAGATAACGCATATGTAGATCAAAGTCACGAGAGCAATAAGATACTGAGTTTAGATGTCCATTATAGATACATGGCTGTAATCTTCGCCAGGGCAAATAATTGAAACATCTTGAGAGATAATAATGCTTTTTGATGAAATCAAGCATCAATAACAATTAAAAGGCAGTTAAAATTCGAAAAAACGTGTCTAGACAATAATAATTAATTAATTTATAGGAAAATGACTGAGGTCAATGGACAATTTTCAATTATCAATGACATAATGGCCAAAATGAAGTAATTCGTTATGACATTTTGTACCCGTATAGACGTTGATACGCGTTTCCGAGAACAGGAAAGGAGTTGAATTCATAATCAGTCGCTGCTAGATAACCTTGCGGTTAAATTAGCGAGGAAATTGAGATATAATTAGAGCAGTGGCGTCTATCTGAGGAATGTCCTTAGTAATAATGCCCTCATACGTTGTTCAATTGAAATTGAACCGCGTCTAACTTGAATTCATTATTATGTTATTTACAGTATTGCGAATACGTTTCGAAGAAATATGATTCAATATGTATTGAACATAATCTAGAGATCTGCAATCACCAGAAATGAGATACTCTTCTGGAGCAACGTCTAAATTGGTAGCAAAATTCCAAAAACGACTCTCCTCGATAGGAAGACTTAACAGATTCTTTCTGGTCTGAATTCCTGGCCATACTGGCCTGGAAGGCAATGAGGCTACTGACTCCTTTGCAAAGGAAGGTGCTGCAAGCAGCTTCATCGGACCAGAACCTGTCATTGGCAGCGCTTTAGGCTCAGCTAAGCAAAGATTGAACACCTGGATGGCAAGAAGATTTATAGACTTCTGGCAGAATCTTTCAGGATTGGTTCACTACAAGCATTTATTCACCCTTCGGAGCTTGATACCAAACAGTTGTAGTATTATAGTAGAGATGATGTATGATGTCTAACAGGCCTTCTCACAGGTCACTGTCATTCGAATCATCATATACAGAGATTCGGACTGTCAGAAAGCAGTGTATGTCACCTCTGCTTGGAAAATGATGAAACAGCAGAGCACATACTTTGTGCCTGCCCCTCTGGGGTCCGAATCCGGTTTTTAGAGATTGGCAGAGCT
>WOGP01009277.1:0-10816 GCA_015342065.1 Leptinotarsa undecemlineata | reverse complement strand
TCTCTGATAGATAGTCTCGAAGTAAATCAAGTGTCAAACCCCGAACTCCATACCTATATAGCTTATGCAAGAGAATTTCGTGGGAAACGGTGTCAAAGGCTTTGGCAAGGTCAAGAAAAATGGCTATGCATTTGTTCGATCTGTCCAGTGCCTCCACGCCGCTCCTCACGAAGTCTAGAACAGCATTTTCCGTATTTGATTTTTCTATGAATGCGTATTGACTATCGGTTAATACATCATTTGCATCGAAAAAGTTGATAAGCCTTCTTTTAATACTGTGCTCAAAGAATTTTGTGAAAGTATTTATTACAGAGATTGGCCTATAATTGCCCGGTAATCCTCGATCTCCTGCCTTATATACGGGTGTGATATACATTTGCAATTTTCCCACGTCCTTTCTATCAGATATGCAGAACTATTATGATAATGATACACAATAATATTTGTCATTCAGATCCGAATAATAATGTCAAGCAGCTATTAGTGCTTTGAATTTTGATCTGTATGATTTTGAGCAATTTTTTATGGATCATTGTCTAAAACTGAATTCAAATAACATTGTTGCAATATTTTTTGATAGAAATAATGCAAAAATACAAATTGGAAGGGGCTCTTTAGGACTTTCTAATGAAATTAAAAATTTGGGTTTGCAGATTGACCAACAAATGAGATTTTTTATCATATCAGCACAAGTTCACCAAAACCATACTGTAATCTCAAACAGATCAATCAAAATAGACAGTTGTTGAATAAAAGAATCAAAAGTTTACTAAGTGGTTCTCATCACATTAACATATGGGTGAATAAAATACCACCAGAGTTGAAAGAACTCTCGTTATCGACGTTTCGGGAGCGTATCATCAGATTTATTGATAGATAGTGAGTTCTGTTTTTATTTTTAAGTTCTATTGTTTATTTTTCTCTGATAATAAAAACTTCCTCACTCTTAATCTCCAGTACGATCTGAGAATCATTAATTTACAATTAACATTTATCTGAGATTTATTAACTTAGTGATAGAAATGATAATGTTTCTTGTAACGTAAGTCCATTCAAAAGTATTCAATGTTTTTTTGTGTTTGTTTTGACTTGATATTCAGTAGTCTGTATCGGGTTAGGTGGAAAAACAGATGGCAGTCTGCACCTTCTGCTGCCGAATACCACTTCCCACACACCGTGGGGTTAGTGATCATTGGGTACGAGAATGTGTCCCTGGGCTAGCGCAGTGAGCCAGGAATGACAGTCTTCTGCTAAGATTTCTGCCTTAGTACGGCAAGCCGAAATTATTTCGAGATTCGAGAGTAGAGGGGGTATCATTTCACCAATAATCAGACCAACAATTTGACAGATTTTCCTCCTCATTTTGGAACATGTTCGTCTCGCCAGGAGTAACAGAGAACAAGGATACATGTTTGAGAAACACTGGGTGCAATGAAAATCAAACCATTATTGTCTGTCTACAGTGAGTCACGAGTGTCTACAATACCTACAGTTTTGTAGACACTTCTACAATACCTACAGTATTGTAGACACTCGTGACTTTCGAATCAGCATTGGATCATAAAAGGTGAGCTACTTATGGACAACTCAAATTACATTCAGATCACTAAGACAAAACCAATAAAGAACCTGTAAGAACTACTACAGAGAACAAAATCGTTGAAATCGTTATCATGACAAAAATTATGTGAAAAACTAGGCTGTTTTTCGGAGACTTGGAAAATATGGACAAGTCACACCAGTCCCGATCAGATGCAAAGAGATATTTCTGATCATAGCATTATCTAATATTCTGATTGATTCTGATAATAATATTTCTACTATAATAATAAAATTTTTTTGAATAGCAGTTTTTACATACATAAAGAAAAATTACACTATTGTTCGTGAATCAAGAATCGACTCAATATAAATATACTACGAGAATATTATCCTCTTGATTTTCATGCTTTCGTACATTCAGGTGTGAGCTTGGTGGTATATATACCACCTCCTGCACTCACTGCTAGACCGCCGCTGCTAAGAACACGCTCTCTTCTTTCTTATTAATGCTTATTCGCTTCTCGAGTGAATGCTCGTATTGTCTATTCATAACTTTAATCGAAGCGACTAATCACAATTAATATAGAGTTGTGGCGGCACGAAATTTTTCTGATACCAAGCAGAGTTGTTTGCTTCAGGAAGTTTGATCAGTTATTTTGTGTATTTTCAAAATAAATATCGAATGTCATGTGGCACTCTCTGCTTTTGAAGTCATATGTTGAAAAGAATTTTTATCAAACTGATATTGTACACCAACGAAGTCTTATAATACTTTTGGAATATTCAATTCAGTCAATAGCAGTAGTAGAATAAGGTAAAATTGGGATGGGTTGGTTAGGGGAGGTTGTGACTGGTTGGAGAGGAAACCTATTGAAACGAAGCGAAGGAAAAAGACCGTTAATTATTAATGGAATCCTCAAAATTGGCATTTCATGTTTAATTTTCTTAAATATAATAAATATCACTTTCATAACTTATCCAGGCATGGTGAACGAGACTATTGAAATTCTTTTTGGTTTTACAGACATTCGCCTTTTCTGTCATCAACTATGAACAACGTTCAATGTTTTTTAGAGGGTTACTCTTCCCAACGTAGTTAATGTTCTGCATAAGCTTGCAGATATATTTTTTGGTCAGTGTGCCAATGTGTTCAATAAAAATCGGGGCTAAGGACGGGTACGGATATATGAGGACATATAAGGACGAGTAAAGAGGGATACAGAGAAGAGATATGATGATGAACATCACATTTTACCAATAAATATAAGCTGTATAAATTTGTCATAAACTAATTATTAATATAATTGTTCGCAAACCATGTTACTTCAGCAATGTAAATTTCACTGTCGAAGATGCCAGAGGTATGTTCTACATTTTTATCTGTATTCTTGCATGTTCTCGTACCCGACATTTCATCTACAATTGCGGTCAGCAACAAAAGGAACAGACAATGGACGCAGTACGCCAAAAGTCCAACAATCCCGAAAAATAGCTAAGACTTATGTGATTTACCAATTAATATTAACAATAATAATGAGTATTAATTATCACAAAGTCAAATTTTCTGTTAAAAAAACATTCTGAACAATCACCTTCCTAGCTCTTGAGATTTATACATCAAAGAATTCCGAGATAAATTTAATATCCTGAGTGTATCGAGAAATAGTTTTCATGCTTTCAAATCGTCATATTAAGTGTACCTGTACCAAGTAATTCAGCTCGATTTACTTCACTTTGAAGTAATAATTCGATGAAATTAACTTTTCATCTGAACTTAACGAAACTGATGTTCAGAATAATCTCTTCATTTTACTGTTCTTGTAAATGGTACTGAAATAATGAAAATTAATTGCATTCTCGAATATTTCTCATTCCATAGTTAATTGTAGTTGTTCCTAACTTATTATAAGTATTTTTCATGATGAATGATTTATTTCATAAGAACGCATTTCAAGTGAAAAGCTATTCTGAGGAAGTGGATAAAATATGTTCTGTGTGTCTATGTGTGACAGAAAAATCAGATATTTCTTGTAGAAATAACGATTTTCCAATTATGACAACTCTTGAAGGAAACAAAATCAAGGCCAGCAGGCCGTGGGTGAATGAAACCTGAAGTCCAAAAGTTTCGTCTGCTACTGCGGTGGAAATTATCAGTGAAATGTCTATTGACTTCGAAATATTACTTTCGTCCACACAGTCAATACACATATCACTTACAATGTTTGCCGCAGTAGCGGGTGAAACTTTTGGTACTTCACTTTTTAAAATATGGGGTTTAAATTAAACATTGAATACATTATCAAAGAGCAAATTCAGTTCCGAAAATACCTAATCGAGATATGTTTTAGAAATTTGTAACAATGTTTTATTCTATAAGACACTTTGTTGTCAGTGCCGTCAGTCTTATTTTCTGAAATTAAATGGCAAACTATTGGTTGATGATGTACATTATTATTGTTGGCGGTGAAAGAACATAATTAATGATAGACTGAATAGACTTCTAGATATTAGAATTTCTGTGGATGTTTGGGAAAGAAAGTTTTTGGCTACTACTCTACTACTCCACCTTGATACAAAAAGAAAACAGGATAAGGGAATCTTCCAAAGAAAGGAAGGAACTAATCAATTTGAAATTGCACTAGTTTGAAGCACGGTGGTGAAATGGAATGGGAATTTTTGTGGAAGCAGTACCAAAATTCTAATGTCGCTACCGAAAAGGGAACGCTATTAAATGCTATAGGATTTACTCAAGAAATATGGTTGCTGCCTAGATACTTGAAGTGGTCTATGAATGATACAAGAATTCGCAAACAAAACAGTAGCACTGTTTGCAGTTCTGTCGCTAGAAATGACATTGGATATTATATTGCGAAAAATTTTTTTATGAAAATGTTAATCCAATTTGTTATTGACGAGCCTTGGGGCAAGTGTCTTGAGGCGAAACATTTATGTTTACTAGCGAGGATTACAGTGTTCCATGTAAGTGCAATTTGTTACCATTCATTTAAAGTAGAACTCATGTGAATGATATCTGATTTTTATTCCACAACGAATGGTTGAAATACAAACTGAGTAGAGAAAAGTATCTTCTGTATAATTCAGTGTTCATATAGAAGTATTTGTTTCGAAAGAATTTTTTTCTTTCATGTAATTCAATGTTTATATGAAAGTAGCTGTTTCAGGAGGATTTTCTTTCAGTTTGTATCTGAAAGTTACTTCTTTGCATGATCTACACATCCATGTATAGAGTTACTTATTTTCAAATTGATTAATTCCTTCCTTTCTTTGGAAGATTCCCTTACTTTTTTTTTGTATCAAGATGGAGTAGTAGAAAGTCAAAAATTTTTTTTCGCAAAATTAGTCACTCCTAAAAATATAACCCCTTCAATTTAATTATGTTTCTTTTCTTTTTGCCTGCATTGTATTGACTTGTTCATATCCTTCGTTTTTAGGCTTACATAGGAATTTGTCCTCAGCCTTTATTAATATGTAATAATAATAATAATAATATATAAATAAACAATAAAATGAATATTTCGAAACAGGAAAAAAGTCACATCATTCAACACAGTGATTTTCGCATGACAAACACAAGCACTACAGGAAAATTTTCAAGGCGCTCTAAGAGCGGTGCTCGTGCGAAAGTAGCAATTCATCTGAAAACACATTCTCAGGAAGTTCATTCCACATAAACGCAGTTCTTAGAATGGAAGAGTTCTGAGTGAAAGTTCGAGATGTACTGAGTTGAACTTCAAAACGATTAGCAATTACAGTCCGTTGCGTATTTATACCGGTCTTGGTGGAATCCAATGTACCAAGTCTCTTGAACACCTCCCATAAAAGTATTTATAAAAGAGTGACAAATATCCAAACTTTCTTCGCGGTTCGAATTGTCAAGGTTGGGTTAGTTCAGTTAAGGTTAGGTTAGCTTAGGTTATGTATACAGGTATATGAATACCTGTTGAAGGCCAGGTTGAATTAGGAAGTTGAACAGAGGACAGGAATTTCAAACAGACAATTTGATTTAGAGCTGGCAGATCTATTGCTGGGGCGGTGAGTCTGGCCATGGAAAAAGCAACTGCAGGTGAAAAGCCATGGGGAGCTATAATCCTCATTGATATCAAAAACGCGTTCAACACCGCAAAATGGTATCTGATTGTTCAGAAACTAAGGAGACTACAGATTAGTAACCATCTACAAATAGTCATAGAAAGCTATCTGAAGGACCGAGTGCTAAAATCTGGAAACTTTATAATTGACCTCACACAAGGGGTGCCGCAGGGATCGGTGCTGGGTCCAGTTCTGTGATACTTACTCTATGATGGCATATCGAGGCTGGAGAGAATGGAAAACTGTCTGACAATGGCTTACGCAGATAACCTGGCTCTAGTGGTCACCGCCAACAGTAGAGAGGAAATGATGGCCTTGGCCAACCGTAGTTTGAGTAAGATAAAAGCATGGACAGAAGAACATGAAATCAAACTAGCCCCAGAGAAAACTGAGGCCATCATTGTAAAAGGTCCCAGAAAGAGAGAAGGTATCTGCTTCGTAGTCGTAAATGTGGATATTTGACCCAAAAAATATGTTGAATACCTGGGAGTGTGATTGGATGACATGCGTATATACAATGAACATGTCAAGAAAAATTGCGAGAAGGCCGACAGGCAAGTAGCAGCCCTCACCAAGATCTTGCCAAATACAAGAGGATCAGGAGCACAAAGAAAAGAAAATAATGTACGGCGTAGTTCAGTCTGTGCTGCTATACGCGGCACCAGTATGGGGACAGGTGATTAGAGTCCATAAGTACAGAAACATGATGATATCCATGCAGAGGAAAATTCTGCTACGAGCTGTGATGGCGTATAGGACTGTGTCTGCCGAGGCGCTATGTGTATTGCCGCAATACCACCAATAGACCTGGAGGTGAAGAAAAGTATGAGGCTTTACGATTTACCGGAGGTGGATGGCAGGAAGAGGATGGAACCAACGTAGTCGAACGGCTCAGTGGACAGAAAGACTTATCCTTTACCTTAGAGTTTGGATCGAATGTAGTTTCAGGACCACAGACTATTATATAACCCAGACTCTGGTTGGCCATGATTCTTTTAGGACCTATACGAATAAGATAGGCAAAACTGCTGATGAGCGATGCGTGTACTGTGGAGGTAGAGACGATCCTTGTGACACTCTCTTTGAATGTGATCGGTGGCAAACCTAGAACCTAGAACTGAAGGGAAGATGAAGGAAAGGGAGAAGAGGGAATTTTAAGAACAAGAGAGGCAACAATAAGGAACACTGGAAATTTCTTCAAGGAGAGGACAAATATGGGAATGTTTGAAGTATATCCTAACGGATAGTTCCGAACATTCCTCGGACACAGGGGAGGTTTTTAGTGAATAGGCTAGGATTTTTTTATAGAGTCTCACAGTACCTGGGAAAGGCAGAACCATTACCTGGTGCGCATGAGCGTTTTCCTTCCCACCATAAAAAAAAAGGTTAGGCTAGGTTAAGTTAGGTTAGGTGTCTCTGGTAGGGTGAATATCTCTTTTCTGGATGGAATATAGCAGCTACAGGTTATGTTTAAGGGAGATGCTTCATACTAGTGAACAATACTCCAAGGTCTGATCTGAGCTGCGTTATTCCAAATATGGGTGACATACGATAGAATCCATATTGCTGATCGCAAATGATGTCGCCAAATATTTGAGGATATGCTGGTTCACGACTTTCTTCATAATTTTTAATATCACTGATAGCAATTCAACTGGCCTATAGTTATTTGAAATATTTATCTTGCCTTATGAACTGTGGGTTGGCTACCTATCTGGAGCGTCCCCAAGTGCCGGATAGGGTAACGGCCAGTGGAATAGAGGCACTGTCCGGGAAGCTGATGTGGCCTTACGGACGGAGTCACCGGATTCCTGGTCAGTGGCAAAAATAAGTAGGGTAAGAGGAACTAAAAATGGCCAGAAGCCGTTGCAAAACATACCACCGTGGACCAGCCTGAGGCTCTGCCAGAGGTGACCAACCCTTTCCTTGCTACTCGTGGGAACACATGAATGAAGCAAACACAAAAACAGAAATAACAAAAACAAAAACCAATCCTGAGGCTGGACAGAAATGCCTACCCCAATCTACCGCTTGGAATTAGGCTGGACATAGCAGATCACCTCGTGATGTAACACCTCAAGCTTGCCAAAGGTAGTGTGTGTTCGGCGAGTCTTAGCCTATACCTGCCAATATAAAGGAGATGTCTTCTAGTGACCTGTCCACCTTCCTGGAAAGGATAGGATGGGTGATGATCTAGGAGGACAACTCCTCGGGAGGATGTACAATAGGTCATATGTGGCCTAAGTGCTATGTGAGTCTACACTCACATTCCCTACTCTACAGATACAGAAACCGTTACGGATATACGTCGTCACGAGTTTTTTATAAGAGTCTCTTTGATAGTGCACACACCTAATTCTCCAACTCTCCAACTTTTCATCTATGTCAACCATACTAATTTGAATATTCTCCTTGGAGTTTTCAATTTAATAATGTAATATATTTTTGAGGTTTCCCGCTGGTTCTATTTCGTCTCCCTTCTCGTTGATAAGCGTATATGCCGAATTAGTTTAATGAAGTGCAAGATCCAACTACTTGGGAATTATTAGTTTGTAAATTAACTATTTAAATTGAATTTAACTCAGGTGCTCCAGGCCTTCTTTTCGGAAACCGTGAAATTGCACCTTGAGCTTGTTTCCTTTCAAGCATCAAACCATAGGAGACTATTTTTACTTCGGTTCAAATTGAATTATGTATTTTTTAGCAAAAACAACGATAGAAACTACATGTATGGGACTGTTCTGTGCTGCAGTCGATAGAATCTGGAAAGAGTCATATCCAGGTACTAGTAATAATGATAATAATAATATTTATTCAGTTGGTTCACCTATAGACACTGAGTATGTCAAAATGTGTACAAATACAAAATTAAAAATACAAATTCCGTGCACTTAGATGCACAATATTCAATTCACATAGATAATATAATGTAATATATAATAGTATAAAACTAAAATAATATATTAGTTATGTAACAGCATCGTTATCAAAATCTTCCCAAAATGTTATACATGTACAGAATCATAACTTATGATCCTGTATATGTGTAATGAATTATGACCCTGTACATGTGTAATATATACAGGGTCATAGGTAACATGTAAAAGTTTTCATCCATATATTCTTTGAGAGAATTTATCCAGGAGCAACTTTTTGATTTGATAGTTGTAATGTTTAAGAGCCTGATTTTCTATTGTACTTGGAAGTTTATTGTACAATTTAATGGCCATAAGCCAGGGACATGATTCAGATACAACTTATCTGTGTGTTGGCACGTCCAACTGTAGGGAATTTCTAGCAATATAATTCTTGTTACCATTAAGAATCGGAAAACTGGTTATAAGCGATTTCACATGTTTTAATATCTCAGAATTGGAAAACTGGTTATAAGCGATTTCACATGTTTTAATATCTCATAAATGTATATACTTGTAACAGTCAATATTCTGAGATTTTGGAAGATGAGTTTGCAACGTTTCCTTCTAGTAATTCCTGCTTCAAACTATATGGTTCTTTTTTATATTTTGAGTATTCTGGAATAATTACTAGATGCTCCTCAAGCTATAATACCATAGGACATGTTACAATGAAAGTATGTATGGTAGTACATTATTGAGAGTGATCTATTCACATTCCAACGTAGTTGATGAATACAATAAGATATTGAGGATATCTTTTAACAAATTGTATCAGTATGCTTGTTCCATTTAAAATTTTCTGTTATCTTCAATCCCAAAAATGTTGTCTCCTCTTATTTTTGAATTGAAAAAATTTGTTTGAAATATAGTTTTCCGTTAATTAACTGTCACACCCCCAGTGTGATCTGGAGTGGTTCTTGAATGATTGAAACGTAAAAGCACAGTTTTTTTTCATTCAACAAGTAACTATTGACTGAGAATCACTTTTGTGTTCTTTCTATTTCATCAGATGCTTTATTAACTGTGGCTTTGATATTTTCCTGACTTATCAATGAAGATGTGTCATCAGCATATAGAACGCACTGATCACTATAAAAATCTTTCACATATATAATATATAAGAGTGGAACTAATATTGAACCCTGAGGAATCCCAAGGAAACAATTTTTAGATTCTGATTCATTTCTGCTTACCTCTACATAGTAGAAGGTATCTACCCTCTAAGTAACTTCCAAACCATTTGAGGGTCATTCACCTGATTCCATAAATTTCAAGCTTTATTAGGAGAATTTTGTGGTCTACCAGATCAAATACCCTACTTGAATCTATGAAAATCCCTAGCGTCTTCTTACCTTCATCCAACTTCCTGTACACGTTGTTGAGAAACTGTGTAATCGCTTGACTTGTGCACAATACCTCTTCAAATCGTATTTTTACAACTGTAAGCAGTACGTCCAACTCAATAGCCTCAAGTCTATCGAATATTTAGCCACATCTGGTGTACACAAGGACCCCTACTGTTTAGTATGTTCCATTAATGATATCGGAGCTGATATTAATGTCAATTTCTTTTTATACGCATATGACTTGAAACTCTATCATTATATACCATGTTTTGATGATTGCAAACGTCTGAATTTAAATCGCGTTGTTACATAGTGTCTTGAAGTAATCTATCTCTCAACACTTCCAAATGTAATGTAATGTCTTACTCACTAAAAACGAACTTAAATTTACAAAATTGTGTCATAAACAATCAAGTTTTGGACCGTCCCAACACACTCACTGATCTATGTGTTACTTTTGATTCATTCGTCTCTTTTAATAAATATATTGACACTACTCTAACAGCAGCTTATCCCATGTATGGATTCTTAGTTAGAAATACAAAAGACTTTTATTCACTTTTCTTCGATCTAGGCTGGAATATACATTTGTCATCCCTGATTAGATGGGATGAAATCAAAGGATGCAGCTTTTCCAGGATCACTCTGGGTGACCCTGGGAAGCTGGAGCCGAAGAAATATTTGGCGATGACCAGAAAGAACCTACGTCTAACAGTAGGATTCCTGACTGGCCACTGTCAACTAAGGAAACACCTCCATACTATGGGGATAGTGGACACATATGCAGGATGTGTGATGTGTGAAGGATGTGTGAACAGGAAGATGAAACTGTCAGGCATATCTTATGTGAATGTCCGGAGTTATCGTCAATAAGAGAGTGTGTGTTCGGCGAGTCTTGGC
>WOGP01009276.1:0-10816 GCA_015342065.1 Leptinotarsa undecemlineata | reverse complement strand
GATAATTCATATTAGAATATTGTGAGGAATCACCTCCTGAAGTTTGTCAAAGTACTTTTGAATCACCCTGTATACGGTGATGATATAATTCATGTCTAGCACACCCATCATCATTTTTGTTTCTGATAAATCCTGAGAGTCCTGGCAGCCAGTAGAGGCTCAAATTATTCCCGTCAGGTTTTCACCACATTCTCATATTTGATTTCACTTTTGGCTACACTTTTGGCCACTTTTGGTTTTTTCAGTGCCCCAAGTGCTCATTTCGTTAAGGACTCAAATTAATGTTCTTGCACATTGCAAAATTGTTTATATAGCCATAACTTCAATCTGGTAGCCCAGTACTTCAAGATCATGGGAAGGAAGACCATCATAAGGCTTATCACAGTGGGTACAAAATCCGTTTCTGAGGAGACTTCTTTTCACCTATGCTACTACTGATATTTCACTTCAACGATTTTCCCAAAAAGAATTTCGTTTCAAAATATCGAATTATTCCAACTATTTGATTCGAATCTAGAGAAAAAAACTCTAAACGTTCAAGCCAGTCTCGGATATACCTACACAGAATGGACTGACTCCTATCAGAAAACTACTACTCTCCTGGCTAATACCACGAAGGGCGTTGGATATTTGACAGGCGTCAGTGCAGGAATATCGATAGAAAATTTCCTGCATGTGCAATAGGCAATATAACTGAAAGAGTCGACCGTCAATTTTGAAAGGGGTACACTTGCAGACCGGTTTCGGGCTCATTAAATACTTGTCAGTGCATGATAGTGGTCATCATCGACCTAAAGTCAATAATATTCCATGATTGAAAATCGGAATTATTTCAGAGTATTTCATTCCTCTTCCTATGTTGGAGCGAACAACAAAGTGTCATTTCATCTAGTAGACGAGGTAGTAACCAACTGTATATCCGAATAAATTAACTTTTAAACGTTCAAGCGAGTCTCGAATATACCTACACAGTAGGTTGAATGGACTGACACCTATCAGAGAACAACTACTCACCTGGCTAATACCACGAAGGGCGTTGGATTATACACAACAGGCGTCATTTCAGGAATCTTGACTCAAAATTTCTTGCATAAGCAGTTGGCAATACATCTGAGAGAGTCGACAAATTTTGGAACGCGCACACTTTCAGACCGGTTTCGGGCTCCTTAGCCACTCGTCAGTGCAAGATAGTGACCATCATCGACCTAAAGTCAATGACAGTCCATAATTGAAAATCGAAATTCTTTCAGAGTATTTCATTCCTCGTCTTAAGTTGGAGCGAACATCAAACATGTCACTCCATCTAGCGGACGAGGTACTAACCAACTGTATATTCGAAATTTGCCCGATTCCTCTGAATAAGGAAGAAACAATTTCTTATTAGTCAATGGGATATGCTTGAAGACAGGTAGTAAACAAATCTAAAGAAATGTACTTTAAATGTTCAAGCCTGCCTCGGATATACCTACCTACACATTAGGTTGAATGGACTGACACATGTCGGATATAATCTAATGCCGTTCGTGGTATTAGCAAGTGGAGTAGTTCTTTTCTGATATGCGTCAGTCCATTCAACCTACTGTGTAGGTATATCCGAGACGGTCTTGAATATTTAACGTTCATTTCCTTAGATTTGTTTACTGTCTGTCTTCAAGCACAGCCCATTGACTAATAAGAAAATTAACTTGATATCATAAAGTTGTGTTCCTTTTAGTATTAGTTTGTTTTTCACTCCTATTATCATTTCGATCAGTCATTTTGACAAAACGTACTAGCAGTAGTTTAATTGTGAAAATTTCGTCAATTTGATCCTTTTTTCAGAATCCTGCTTGACATTGTCCTCCCATTTCTCTTGTGTGAGTATTCAATTTGTCTTTACAACTAGTTCAAGTAGGTGCCTATACCCTGAAGAGTAATTCCCCTATAATTTCCACTATGGTCTCCTCACAAATCTTCTCTGTATTACTATTTTATGCTTTTATTGTCTTTCAACCGTTAATTTTATCTCATCGTGGAGAGTGTTGAGGAAATTCAAGAACTGACTTATCTATCTCTTCGAGTCGTCAAAAACAACGAGGATATCATCTACATATCTAGACCATAATGAAATGTGTAATAGGGCATTATTCAGGATATGCGTGTTTTCTGAGTTGTCCATAAAAATATCTGCTAGTAAGGGATTCAACGGTACCCCATTGGAATGCCTGAATTTTGCAGGTAAAAATAAATAATTTTGTTTCTGGCATGTATCAAAGAGGTTGTATAAGTTCCTCAGTGAAATATGTATTGTTATTGGGTTTATTTAGTATGTCTTTCAGCAGAGGAAGGCATGCGTAAACATGATTTTCACATCAATGGATACCTATTTAATGTTATTATTGTTGTTGATATCAGTTAACTTATTGTCTAAGTCTGTGGAATTTATATTAGTGGTTGACGGTGTGAAGTTTGTTACAGTTGTTGAAGTTGTTACAGTTGTTGAATTCTAGAATTTTGACAACTCGCCGGTTGGAACGTCAATGTAGGATAATACTGGTCTGGTGGAATTGTCTCCTTCATGAAGCCTAATCAAACCGTACACTCTAGAGGTTGGATGTTTTACTATCTCAGGATGTGGGAAACATCATCTTTGATTATGTACAGTTAATTACAAGGAACACTATCATTCTCAATGGTTTACTTCGAATTTTCGGGAAAATACACTTGAATTATAACCTCATCAGCATCGTTTTGGAAGACACTACTTTTCATCTTCTGAAGATGCCAACTTGATTGGTGAAACGCGCGCCGAGAAGAATATTGCACTTCTGGTGTTTTCATCAAACAGTATTGGATTCGCTAATTACTTGAAAACATATTGATGTGAATGCAATAGCAATGAAATTATACATGCGATTGAATTGAGTTCCTACCCTTTTAAAGTCTTTCTTAAAGATTACCCATTTCTAGAAAACAAAAAACCATCACAACGATTCTGAAAAATAGGAGAATGATTGCTTGGCTAAAATAGTCACAATGTTCAAGAGTGTTTTGTATACACATATAAAGCGGTACACAAAATAATTCTATTCGTAAATATATAGAATTTGAGGTAATAGAGTTATTAGAGAAAATAATTTCCTGGGTAATTTTCAAGCCGAAAATATATGTATTTGCACAATCCAGTAACTTGCATGCTCCTTCAAAAATGAAATAACAATCAAGCAGTTTGAAAAAATGCGGAAACCGCATCCAGTAATTAACTATTAAAGGCCAAATGGAAGTATTAAAAAACAATACATTTCTATAAATAATCCACTACTTAAACGCAGCACAAACTATTTGGATACCTGTAAGTAATAAGTAAACAGTAAATGATAAATACGATATAAATTTGTTTCCGTTCATGTTTGGTATGACTAGAATATAACTGGTTTTGTATTTTTCCAAATATTTTTGTTATGATAGCACGACCAAGGCATTCGTGAATCATTTTCTAATGATTATGATAAATTCATTGTGGGTGATCCACAGTAGAAATTCTATATTTTATATTACGTGTAGTACCTACATCTGTATCTGTAGAGTAGGGACGGTGAGTGTAGACCCACAGCACTTAGGCAACATGTGACCCATTGTACACCCTCCCGAAGAGTTTTCCTCCTAGGTCATTGTCCATCCTGTCCTTTCCAGGAAGGTGGCCAGGTCACTAGGAAACATCTCCTTTATATTGTCAGGTGTAGGCCAAGACTCACCGAACACACACTCTCTTTGGCAACCTTGAGGTGTCTCATAGTAGCCTCCGCGAAGGTTTTGGAAGGTGCAGCAACATTACTGTCGTTGTGCTGCTTCTTCAATCTTCTTGGGGTTCCCTCCGTGGAGGTGCACAAGTGAGGGAGCTTTCCTGCAGGAACAGTCGGGTCCTTGCCTTCATTCAAGGCGGAGTTCTTGGCACCCAGCGCAGGAAATGCCCTTGTTGTTAAAGGTGGAGTGGAGGAGGAGGAGGGTGCACTTATAGTTGCTGGCACTCTTACCTGTTTAACTCTCTTTCTCCTTTTGGCCTCGGCGCCGCAAATGCGCTTACGCCTTGGCTTTTGTATTACATCACGAGGTGATCTGCTATTTCCAGCCTCATTCCAAGCGGTAGATTGGGGTGGACATTTCTGTTCATCCCCAGTCACCGCCTTAGATTGAGGTGAGCACTTCTGTTCAGCCTCGGGATTGGTTTTTGTTTTTGTTGTTTCTATTTTTGTGTTTTTTCATTCATGTGTGTCCCCACGAGTAGCAAGGAAAGAGTTGGTCACCTCTGGCAGATTCCGCATTACCAGAGGTGGGGTGATTACAATGAGGTTTCGCCCAGTTCTCCAAGGGGTTCGTTGGTGACCGCATATCACCCTGCGGCAATTCAGCTGTCGACACGATTCCTTACACCTTAGCTTGGGTAGGCTGGTCCACGGTGACATGTCTTCCAAAGGCTTTTGGGGAGTTTTAGTAACCATCACCCTACTTATTTCTGCCACTGACTAGGAGTCCGGCCACCATGACTGTAAGCTCACATTGGCTTCCCGGACAGGGCCTTCAGTCCCCTGGCCGTTCCTCTATCCGCCACCTGGGGAAGCCACCGATAGGTACCAACCCACGGGATATAACCTACATAAAAAATTTTCCAAATGAAACCTTCAAAGATTTTTTACCAAATTATTCACTTTTTTCCCAATTTCTCGTTTTAATGATCTTTCTAGATAACCACACATAGACGGAGCATAATCTTTCCGGTACAGAGGCACGAGTGGTGCGTACACGGGATAAAAGATAGAACCAAATTGACAGACCACGTCGTCTTGTAATCAATATGTTGGAATGCTGAGTGGCTAATACGTTCAGGTCTTTTGTATGGATAATATCTACGAAATTGGAATAAATCTTTGACATCTTGAATAATTTGGAAAAGAAAGGTTTCGGCTTTCTATTTCTCCATCTTGATACGAAAACATGTGGGAATCTTCTAAAGAAAGGAAGGAAGAAAGTAATTCTATACAAAGATGTGTGGATCATGCGAAGAAGTAACTTTCAGATACAAACTGGAAGAAAACGCCCCTTCTGAAACAGCTACTTTCATATAAACATTGAATTACATGAAAGAAAAATATATTCGAAACAAATACTTTTATATGAACACCGAATTATACTGAATTATAAAAACACTTTTCTCTATTCAGTTTGTATCCCAAATATTCCTTATGAAATAGAATTAGATACCATTCGCAGGATTCCTACACAATACAGTGAATGAAAGATAAAATATCACTTACTTGTAACACTGTCATCCTCAGTGGGGGACATCCGATGTTTCGCCGTGAGATACTTGCGATATCAGCTCTTCAGTACCAATCTGGATAACATGAGAAAAAACACAAAATTCAAAGATATACAAAGATGTGAAGATCATGCAGAAAAGTAACTTTGAGATATAAATTGTTAGAGAAAACCTTTTCGAAACAGCTACTTTCTTGTAAACATTGAATTACACGAAACTTTGGTATGAACACTGAATTATACCAATGACCACTATCTTGCACTGTTAGTGGTTAATGACCCCAAAACCGGTCTGTAAGTGTGCCCGTTCCAAAATTGAAGGTCAACTCTTTCAGTTGTATTACCAATTGCATATGCAGGAAATTTTTTGTGAAGATTCCTGCACTGACGCCTGTCGGATATAATCCAACACCCTTCGTGGCATTAGCCAGGCGAGTAGTTGTTTTCTGATAGGCATCAGTCCATTAACCCTACTGTGTAGGTATATTTGAGATTGGCTTGAGTGTTTCAAGTTCATTTCTTTAGATTTATACCAAAAAACATACTTTTCTCTATTCAGTTTGTATTTCAAACATTCGCTATAGAATAGAATAAGAGGATTCCTACACGATAAAGTGAATGAAAGAAGTGAAATATCACTTACATTGAACACTGTCATCCTCAGCGGTAGATATCCGATGTTTCGCCGTAAGAAACTTGCCTCATCAACTCTTTAGTACCCAAAAATCAACCTCTTCAAAAAATATATCCCTTTCAATTCAATTCAATTCAATTTTAAATGTAAAATCTTTTTTTGTAAAAAAACATTGATATGCTCGTATTGTTCCCATCTTGTTGAGATGTGACAAACTGTCATGAAAAAATCCAGTACCATGATCCACCATTTGAATAGAGTTTCCAATTTATACCTGGGTAAAAAAGAGGAGGTTCCAGATTAGTAGAAAATGAAACAGATTATTCGAACTGAGATGATTGCAAATTTCGTCAGATGGATTCAATAACTTACAAGAAGAAATGTTGTGGTTACAAATATATTTGCTTTCCATTTTTCATGAATTAATGAAATGAACATAGGAAATATCAGCTGGATGTGGAGAACTTTATAAAACTTGTAAATAATTTTCTCCTGTACATTTATGTTATTATATCATAGAGACATAGCCTTGCGTGGCCGATAAACTTCTATTATTAATATTTGAATAGGGCGACTTACTGTTTTGGGATATTTCCTATTTTATCTTCAGAGAAATCTATATCACCACATGATGGTTTTGGGTCTAAATTTTGCGAACCTAGATGAAATTACTAGGTTATGCAAACGGCATAGTTCAGAGTGAACATATCAATATGTTGAGGAGTCGCATGCAGCAAGAATGCATCCAGCATTTGCTATAATCAGTGATGGTTAAATCCATGATACTATGTATCACAGATTGGTGACCAAATGTGAATCAAAAGCAACTGCTATTAACAGACTAGGCGGAGAACAAAGACTTGTTTGTTTGGGAATAACGAGAACAAGCAACTGTGAAAAGAACGAATGAACTATTTCATCAGATTATGAAATCTTACTGGGCAGTGTATGTATCAAGCTGTAAACAAAGACTTTGGCTGATAGTAGGGCAAAAACGAGTCAGAGTTAACCTTGATTATGTCTAGGACAATATAAGAAACAACTAACAAAATACTTGTAGAAATTAATACTTAGAATAAGATTTTTATAGTGGGAGTCATGAAAAGTTGGGAGGAAAAACGCAATAAGCCCATAAAGCTGCTGTATTTTTCGGAAACTTGGAAGAAATGGACAAGTCAGACGACTCCAGAAACCAACTGGAAAGTAACGATTTTGAAACTAGTAAACAATCCAGATATCTGAACATTCATTAAAGAGCAAAAATCGTTCTCTTTCTATAGAGTATTCTATAGGTAATTCCAATGGAAAAATTGTGAGTGACAGTGATAAACATTTCTAAAAGATAATGTAGTGATCATTTATTCATCATCTTGGCGAAATAAATGAAATTGTATGTATAAGAAATGTGAGTTCCCGATATCAATGGCATGTACGGAGCCTGCATGATAAAATTGATTTTTCCTTAGAAAACTTGCATGATCAGTTCTCAGATAACCTTGATGGACAAGTGGATGAGTAGAAAGACATATAAACTGTAATTTCAATTGTGGCCAGATATTACACATTGATAATAGGATTTTCCCACCAACCAAGAGACTGATAGTCTGTCATTACATAATAATCAAGTCATGCAAATAATCTATAGAGATTGAAACGAGGACATCAAAGAAAATATCACCCAAAATACGGAATTGCAGAAATTTGAACGTTTCATGATGTTCTTTTATTGTTAATTTAAGGGGTAGCGATATAGACTATGTTCATATGAAATTCTCATTCCCGAGTATATCAAAACCGAAATAAACCACAAAAAAAACCTTACTTTGAAATTTTAAATGATATCAAGCACTATTTTGAAAAAAAATTCATCATGAGTTCCATTACTGAAATCAGTTTTGTGAATATATTCTAACGTTTTTCACCGTGGGTTGACCAATAATTGACTACACTGAACAATAATCAAACTTAACTTTATTTCACTTTAAATACAACAAACACTTCAACTAATATTGGAATGTCTATCGCCTTACTAGATCGCTTCGCGTACCGCACTGTAACTTATACTTGACTGTCTCGATGAGCAAGTGAACGGCGCATACATTTGGCAATCGAAAGCGCTAGAAAATTTTGCAGAAATTCAATCGAAATCGGAAGTATTATTCTCGCTACATCTAGAGCGGCAGCGAACATCGTACTTAGCGATTGGTTCATAGCTACCAGTGGGGACCGGCGATACTTTCTTCAGGGCATAATTAACAACAATATAATGAACTCAAATTTAATGTTCTCCACAAATCAATATTTTTCGGACTGGGTCGAAAAGAGATGAAGACCTACTAAGAAAATGAAGCTTTTGGAATATAATTGAAAACATTTGGCCCGATCATTGTTACTGTGTGGTGAATCCACGAAATTATTCATGTCCCAGGCAGGCTGCTGTTTGAGTTGGATATTTATCGTATTGACGAGGAGTAATACCCAGAAAGCGGTTTGTAAGTGACCTATTCGTTTGATTTCATCTAGAACCTGCTGCTATACAAAAAAAAAACATCTGCAAAACCATCCTCTGTTAGGTAACATGCGTTTCATCATCAAAGTTGGCGTCTTCAGGAGAAGAAGAAAACTATTTCATCTCATTTCATTTTATTGTGAAATATTTATTCTCATATTGAATTTTTTTCAGAATGTTGATTCTCATGAATCTGTTCTTGTTGTTGATGAATAAGCCTTTTTCATTTCATTAGGAAAAAATACTACCGTTGATTTTTGCCCGTTTTTTAAATGAGGATCTTCTATTATGAACATTAGTGGAGTTTTTCCTCAACACCGTTATTTTAACCGTTATTCAACACCTTGACTCGTGTTTCGATCACGAAGTGATCATCTTCAAAAAAAAGATCAGTTTGATCCTCCAGTGATATTTATTACCACACCAAAGGTTCCAAACAGTGCATCACAAGTATCTTCTATTATGACAAAAACGACAAAAGAAGAGCATCCGCTAGAAATTTCTTTGTGAGCAAACTTGCTTGAATTTTTGTCGGATGTCAGCAATGTACATCGTGGTATTAGCCAGGAAAGTAGTTGTCTTAATTTTCTTTCAAAAAATTTATTTTCATATGTACGAGTATCTCTTCTCAAGACAATTGTAGAAATGATACGATTTCCGTTTGGATATTGATTAAAAATTTTTGGACATTTAACAACTGACCTTTCTGATTTTCAATATTCGTCCTATCTGAATTTTTCTTGAGGTTAACAATAAGAAAAAAAGGAAATCTTGAATTTGCTAGTATCAAAGAGTGAGTACTTCATACTGATTCAGTTTTAATCAGTCACTTTCATTTCAAAGAGTAACTACATCTAAGCTGATACCGTTTTGATCAGTTACTTTGATTATAATGAATAACTACTTGAGTACTGATATATCAGTTACTTACAGATGAGCATTATCTAAATAAATCAAGACTGCAGCTCAATTTTTCAAGGTTGTACTGGTATGAATACCCCAATATAGCAGCACAGCTTTTTCTCTGAGTAAAAATTTGACTGACCTTGGATAAACACTCATCAATCTAGGTATATTACAGCAAATAATGGTGGAGTCATTATTGAAATTTATACCTGATTTTGAAGTCCCTCCTTGCATTAACCAATTCAGAATGAATGACGCAGAGCTTAGTTACCAAATTGTGTTTGGTTAGTTTATGGCATGAAGTCATGAAAAAAGGATTAGGTGAATTATCTATACAACTGAATGAGTCAATCAGTGCACATATCCTCTGCAATAATCGTTCGAGAATATCTTCAATAATTTTTGTACTGTATTGTTCCAAGTAGTATATCGTGGGTTTTGATATAGATACATTTTAGTTTATGAGAAATGAAGATTATAGTTTCAATAAAAAATTGATATAAGAGGCACAAATTCGATTCACTCACATATATGACACGAACATATTTAATTCAATGAATACACACTGTTATCTTCTTCTTCATAACAAACTTCATATCAGATTATTAGCAACCATTTTATTTATAGAATAGTGATAAGATCTGGCTTCGCATATCAGTTTGCGCGGGAAGAACTTTCCCGTTTGGACGTGCTCCTACAATTATGAGGGATAGAAGTTTCGCCCTCTGAATGTTTCTGGAACAGTGCACAACATTCGGGAGGATTCGAAAGAATCCGTAACATTCTAGAATATTGAGGAACCTACTGGATTATTGTGAAATGTTCTAAAATAATCTCGGAAAGAGTTCGTAGAACATCTCAGAAACTAATCAAATGATCAAAAGAGTTATATTATCTTGTAGTTCAGCCATCCTGAAAAAATGATACCATTTCCACCCGAAGAGCATGCTTTTTTTAAGATATGAGGGCTCGACAAAGTTTGATAAGCAAAACATATGTCATATCTACTAAAAACCTGAATATGGACATATGGACAGTTAGAAGAATAAAATGAACAAATAGTATAGACATATATAGTGGAAACATGAATTAATTGTTATGTCAGGATAGTCAGGGAGTCAGGGGGAGTGTCAGTATGAGCGTATTGCTGCATAATAGGCACATACTGCCTATTATGATAGCAGAATCAATAATGCTATAACCGTAAGAATTTTGTTATAGTCGAAGTAAACGATATTGTACACACTCAAAGTTGGCGGTATTTTCAAAGGCCAAAAAAAGCAATACATGGAAATGAACCGATTGCGAACTAGTCCACGTGGACTGAAGAATTGGTGGTTCGTATTGGATAACTTTTACTAACCGACTTTCTTGATTGGCTGAAGAATCATGAAATGTTACGGTGACGAATAGAAATCGGGGAATGCTGGGATGGTTATCGCCGTCGTGCCATCAATGTTCAGTTCACGAAC
>WOGP01009275.1:0-10817 GCA_015342065.1 Leptinotarsa undecemlineata | reverse complement strand
CTGCTGAATAGAAGGCAGCTTCAAATCTCTGCGGATGGCATCATTCCGCACGAACCAAGGAGCATTCACAATCATCCTAATAATCTTATTTTGAAGTTTCTCCAAGATGGAGATGTTTGACGGAAGCGATCACTTTTTCGTGAGAAGACTATGGCCACAAATCGCTCGTGCACAGCTCGTGCAATGTGGCATGAGCTGTGTGGAATCTAGCGCCGTCCTATTGAAACACAAATGTTGTTGGTGTTCAAATCATCCAATTCAGGACAGAGGAAGTTGATAATCATCGACCTTCAGTGTTCACCGTCGACAGTGATGGCCTGTCAACTTGATTCTCAGAGAAATATAGACCGATGACGTAGCCAGCACAAAATCCACCCCAAACAGTAACTTTTTTTTACGAGCGCAGACCTATGTAATGAAGCGAAATTCGCCCAAAGTTATGGTCTGCGAAAAGCCGAGTTCTTTTGAGCGACATGATTTTGATTGCCTTATATTGTCCCTGTATAACTGCACTAGAACTTCACCCAATTTTCATTTCCTCATTGGCATAATGAACTAATATTTTTGTTTAAGATTTTCTGTTCATCATCAGAAGACTCCCTGATGTGGCTAGAAAGTAACACAACTCTCACTCCAAAACTCACCAATTTCGTCCAACCGGTGTTAGGCGGGATCACAAATAACAATGGAACTGTATATGTAGGAAGATATTTCGCTGATGGTCGCACATACGTTGGAAGCATACATAGTGATAATTATTTATATTATACAAAACCTTCTGGAGACGGAGCATACATTGGCAAATACGAAATATTGATTCACCAACTTGAAATCAGCTCAAGCTGCTGATAACTGATATTATTGGATCATATGAATTCATCGAGAAAAATGTGTTTACTACACGAATTGATGATTGTTATATCACATATTTCTCACACGTTGGTCGACATAATTGATTATATCAAAGTTCATTCAATCTCATTCATGTCTACAGTCAATAAGGTTATGAACATTTTCATATATTATTATTTAAATTTCGAAACCATGTACATATTTATTTCATTGTCAATCAATAAATGATGTCACAAACCAGCTGGTTTTCATTTCTGAATGATTTTCAAATGATTCCATTCAAAAGGCAAGTTTCCTACTTATAAGAACAAAGTATAGCTAGAACAACTCAAATGGTTATTATTCATGTATGACTGCTGCAAAATGCACACAAGAAAAGTGCAATAGGCAATATAGCTACAAGAGTTCTGTTTCATTCCTTATGGAAAAACAAGTGCAAATTTAAGGAGTTCTATGTTAAACCTCTTTGGACCTCAGGCCCAGTTCACACGGAAGGGACAAAGGTCCGCGCCTCCTCTCTGCCAGACGTCCATTCTGTGTCAATTAGGCCTTAGACTTTCAGAGCTCACTTCTCCACTTTTGCCGTCATACAGTCTGAAGCTACCGCGCGTGCAGCGGGAAATTCAAATCCAGTAGATGAGCAAGCTTGCTCAATTGCTTGGTCAATTGTATGACGGCAAAAGTGGATAAGTGGGCTCTGAAAGTCTAAGGCCCAATTCTCACAGACTGAAAGTCTGCCAGACACGAGGCGTGGACCTTTGTCCCTTCTGTGTGAACTGGGCCTGAGGTCCAAAAAGGTTCAGAATGGACCTGCTCAAATCTGCACGGTTTTCCATAAGGAATGAGCCAGAACTCTTGCAGCTATATTACTCAATAGTCCGTGAATGACTGATGTTATCATCCACACAAATGTTCTTCAAATCCAATCACTGCCAAGAATACAAAAGTAAGACCAGAGGAAGAGCAGCAACTCAAACCAAGGACCGCAGTCCCCGAAAAGAAGAGTGCATCCAAGATCCATGTTTCGAGAGTCCTAACTGGAGTCCTAACAAAATTAATTGACGACCAGAAGACAATGGCCTAACATATTGTCGACTACAGAAAGACCCAGAAAGAGTCAATAACAGTACAACATACTCCGGAAAGTACATCAGAAATTGATTTGCATGACAAAAGAAGAAAATGATGTGAAAATGTCAATGAGGAATGAGACGACAGCCAAGGAACAACCCCTGAACCCTACATTTCCGAGATATTATCAAGGGTCTCGCTGCCCGGAAAGCTTCAGACCGGAATAAAATTCCAAACCGACCATTGGAAGCCCTATCGGAATACCGGAAATGATGAACAAAATTGATATTGCCTGACTGTAACAGTCTCCTCATTGAAGAGAACCAAATCCGTGGTCGCATGCTACTGCGTTTACTGCAAGTATGGAAGTTGTATCAAGAAGTCTCAGGAACGGCTATCGTGTTGACTCAATTTTCAAAAAAATGAGCTGTACAGAGTTCCTGATTTGATTTTTCGGAAACTTTGAAACTGAGAACTTGTCGAAACTTTGATTATTGGTTTGTATTGAAAGTAACACGTGGATGAACCTTAATGGAAATATTAGAGATTGTTTCAGTTACTTGGTTGATTTAAGGGAATCAACAGTGATACAGAACGAAAATAAGAACTTTTTTTAAGGACAAACCACAAGCACTACAGGAAAATCCTTGAGGCGCTCTTAGAGCGCCGCCTGTGCGAAAGTAGTGATACAAATTGGATTTGATTCGCTGCTTTGATACAAAGGCTTGTCAGATCATATTTGAATATGGCTCTTCAGCTTCCTGAAAGAACGTTCCCTGCAAGTCCCCGTCGATGGATATCTCTCGAATACTTTCACCATCAACGCTGGTGTTCCCTAGGGATCCACATTATCTCTGAACTCCTTTTTGTTCTATATCAACGACTTATTGAAAAAAAAAACAAAAATCCACTATAGTGCTTTGCTGACGAGAGCACACTTGTCTCGTCATTCCATTTGGATTCTAGGACATCGGTTGCAGAGGCACATCTTCACCGGTAGCAGGAGGTTGCATATCTTAATGGGGATCTAGAAGTAATTTCGAATTGGGCTGGAAGTAACCAGACACGATTCAATGCCACGAAAATCCAGCCATTATTTTCTTCACCAAAACGAATGTTTCCGAAACGGATACAATAATGGCAGGTCAGGCAATTCCGCTTTCTGCTGCGATAAGTTTGTTGAGGGTTACGGTTGACACCAATATGTCTTGGAACAATCATGTCGCTGAAATTGCAAAGGCTGCTTCTCAAAAGCTTGGAACACTGTTCTGAACCAGAAAACTGTACACACCTCAGCAACTTTTGATGCTGTATAAAGCTCAGAATAGAACATCTTTGGAGTATTGTTTTCATGTATGTAGCTCCGCTACCAAACATACTGTACCGAATTAAAGAATTAACTGTCTTAAACAAATTTATTTTCTATAATATTTCATTATCACAACTAATTTATACTCCACACTTAGCAACTAACGCTTAATTTATCTTCACTGTTCGAATTCCTAATTTAAACGCACGATTCGCTTTCTGAATACAGACTCCCTCTCGGGACAAGAATCGGGCCTTATAAACCGGTAACGATCGTGCTATATTTCCCTAGTTGTTTCGGCACTGGCCTAGACGTTTCGCGTCGGCTTGTTGATCGCATTCCTTTCGCGGTGAGTCATATGTTTGCTGGCTGAGATATCGGTCAGGGCCGGCTTCAGATTCGTTACAATACCGTGAAGCGGCTGGATTCCATCCAGAAAAGAGCCATCCGCCTGATTGGAGACGCGAACATCATTTGCAACCTTAGTAGCCTGAAACATCGAAAAAAGGTTGGAAATGTGTCTCTCTTCCATAGATAACTTCACAGAAAGTGTTCAAGTGACTTGGCACATTTGATTCCACTAAGAGCGGTACATATCAGAAGAACGCGACGGACTGTGGCTGTTCATCGTTTCAAGGTTCAACTCAGTACACCTCGAACTTCACTGTTCAAGAACTCTTCAATTCGCAGAAAGGCGTTTGTGTCGAATAAACTTCCTGAGAACGTTTTTCCAAATGGATTTAATCTCCAGCGATTCAAATCCAATGTAAATCACCACATTTGCACAGGCACAGCTCTGAAAGCGCCCTAAGGATTTTTCTGTAGTGCCTGTTGTTTGTTTTCAAAAAAATAGGTTGGATGACTCAATGATATTACAGGAAAAAAGTTTAAAAAACATCAATATCTTGCTATATTAAGTTATGTATGTATTGATGGCAGTCTGTCGAAATATGTTAGGAATCACACATTGAAAGGTAAGACTTCGTTACTTCTCAGCTCGCACAAGTTTCAATCTCTAAGGATTGTTGTTCGTGGGGTTACGACAGTTGGTTAACGAAAAAACATATTTCCAAACTTTTCACGTTCATAACTACTAACTTGACAGATACTGTTGAAAGATATTTGAGTCATTATTACGAGAATAGTCACTCAACATTTGTTGGGGCATTTATATCTTGGTATCCCCTTATCAAAACACTATATTCTAAAAGATTCTGCAACTCTTCAAAGAAACAGGAATAACCCATATTTCTGAAAAACCCACTTTATGGACTTTCGTATAAATAAATATTTAAACATAAAGTTCATCAGTGCCATCGATGTAATCTCACAATGCAGACCTCAATCAACTTTATATTGCTCTGTATTTTTCTCTCATCGGTTTTCTGTGAAAATGGTAAGATATATTCATTATATTTTCATTGAAAGGCAGTCTATTGATTCTGTTTTCCACAAATCTTATGAGAACTGAATTAAAATGTTAAAACATTGTTTTCGAATGAATCAGTTCTCAAATGAAATAAATAATCAGTAAGATGAGAGGTACACTTTCTAAATTCATTAACCTAATAACTAATAAACACGCTTTCGAGGAACATCGAACTAAAAAAATAAAAAATAATGTTTTCTTAAATAAGCTCAAAACAATAACTAACGAAAAATTCTAGTACTATTGTGCCAATGCGCCCACGCTTTTTTCACAATAATACTAGTATTTTTTGTTCGTTATTGTTTTAAGCTTATTTAAAAAATATTTTCAACTTAGAACTTAGTTCGATGTTTTTAAAAAGCGTGTTTTTTATTTTTTCGTTTTTAAGTTTCGTGTGCTATAAAAGCGTGGTTTTTAGTCTTTTTAAACTATATTCATTTTATCTAAACTTTGGGATCAATCAGCCGTATATTGTTTAGAAAAATGACCATCGATACCAAGCCCAATGAAGGCAGCAGGCGCGCAAAGAAGGGTTACAAACAAGGCAGCAGGCGCGCGTGTTAATAAAAAAATACTTTTTTCAAATGAAGAAATACATGTAAAGTGAGTTCGAATTATATTAAGGAGGTTACGTTCAGCGCCATCTGCCCGCGAATAGATCAAGCAATACTGTCGATAATTTTGTTGAATACAGATCTCGAGCATTCAAATGGGAAAAAATATGAAATGAAAAGGGGAGTTACAAACAAATATACATACAGGTGAAGCTGATAAAAGCGTGTTAAAATAAAAAAACTTTCTTGACTTGAAAACGTTGTACTTTCTACCTGTACACTCCCAACTATCCTCTGGTATATAGGTCGGGGAGGAGTGCGTGATTGTTATCTTAGTAATCTAAATGTCATACAGAAATGGATACTGAAGATTATATTTGATAGAAAAAAGCTTATCTAACTGCGCCCTCGTTTAAAGAAGCGAGTGTGTGTAATATTCCTCAACGTTTTTGTATGAGCATACTCAGCGATGTAAAAAACATCAAAATCTAACTAATTATTCATTCCTACAATACTACGAAAAAGGAAAACTCTTTGAATACACCACGATGTGGCAAAATCATAGGACAAAGAAACTCAACATATCTCGGAATACGGTTATATCAAATATTATCAGGAAAAATAAAAAATTTCAACAGTTCCTACATGTTTGAAAGAGAAGTAAAGAAATTCATTCTGAAAACCGAAAGAGCTTTTTTCTGACTATTTTTCATCAAATTATTCCAAACAACAATTCAACCTAAGCACTAGTGAAGTAGACCAAATAACTATGTATTCTGGACGTAATTTTTCTTTCTGTTATTGAGGTTATTGTCTTGTTCATTTCCAATAGCTCTCCATGTATTTCATATCAGTTAATGCGACAATAAATATCATTATTATTACATATTAAAATCTGAAATAAAAAATTTTGTTGATTTTTGAGAAGACAAAATTAGTTCGGTTAGGTCCAAAGTGAGTGGGTCTATTCGACCCTCCACCGCAACCCGCAAGAGTTTATTGTGACTCACACCTATTCTCACTCGGCCAAACAAACCCAGCTTCTCAACGAAGCCGATTAGTTTACATGGTGAGTGGACTTTCAGGTCAGATGGTAAGAGTACGGCTCTGCCGAACTCTAAAGACCTGATTCGGTCCCCATCGGGGCAGGCACAAAGTATATGCTCTGTTAAAGAGGTTGTCAAGTTGCAAGATTCTCACCTTGATACCCACGACAACCTTCCCATATGAGGGTTATTGCACGTCAGATACACCTGACGATGCCTTAGATTCAGCCGTGCAGGGCTTTTTCGCCTCTGGTTTTGGTGAAACCTCACTTGAGCGCAAACCTGCTAAACTGCTCAGGGGGTGATAGTTTCCCCACCTGAGACAGATTCTGCGTACGGCGCAGCTCTTGCCACTGAACTTAATTTACAGGATGGTCAATTGGAATCGTAAACTCGACATCCATCTCCTCTGAAGACTCCTGAATCAAATTCACAAGGAGGTCAGTTGGAGTCGTAAACTGACATCCATCTTCTCTGTAGAATCGCTCCTGAACCAAATTCACAGGGAGGACAGTTGGAGTCGTAAACTCGACATCCATCTCCTCTGTAGATTCGCTCCTGAACTAAATGTACAGGGATGTCCGTTGGAGTCGTAAACTCGACATCCATCTCATCTGAACTAAATTTACAGGGAGGTCCGTTGGAGTCATAAACTCGACATCCATCTCCTCTAAATACTCGCTCCTGAATTAAATTCACAGAGAGGTCAGTTGGAGTCGTAAACTTGACGTCCATCTCCTCTGTAGACTCGCTCCTGAACCAAATTTACAGGGAGGACAGTTGGAGTCGTAAACTCGACATCCATCTCCTCTGTAGATTCGCTTCTGAACTAAATTTACAGGGAGGTCCGTTGGAGTCGTAAACTCGACATCCATCTCCTCTGTAGATTCGCTCCTGAACTAAATTTACAGGGAGGTCCGTTGGAGTCGTAAACTCGACATCCATTTCCTCTGTAGATTCGCTCCTGAACTAAATTTACAGGGAGGTCAGTTGGAGTCGTAAACTCGACGTCCATCTGTTCTGTAGACTCGCTCCTGGATAAAATTTTACAGGAAGATTAGTTGGAGTTGTAAACTCTACATCCATCTCCTCTGTAGACTCGCTTTTGATCTAAGTTTACAGGGAGAGATGAAATTAGTAGGATGATTTACTTAAGGTTCATTCTTACCACAGTTTTTTTAGGGCTACCTGTATGTCCTCAATACATACTTTTGTGTTGAACATTTATACAAAATCGAGACGCAGACAAAACGGTCATCAAAAAGTCCATTCAGCTGTAGCAATACTATTTTTGCAAATAAGTTTGAATAAATTATGGGTTCTCTAGAACATTTGAAGTTTCTCTGTTCTTCTTCCAAACAATCCTTATTTGTTTATCATTTTGAAGAACCAAAAGTCCTGATAATGTCAACATCTGAGAAATTATATCATTTTCTTATGGCATTTCCTGTCAACTCAAATTAAAAACCTAATTGAATTAATAAATATTAGAACTTTCTGTCACTTTTTTCCATCATTCCTGAAAAACTCTCATGTCTCATTTCAGGATTTCACTGGAGAGATTGGAATGGCACAGTACCATCGGATGCGTATATTGTGACAAATGATAGCAGAGGGCCTGTATATTTTGCACAAGCTTATGTATACAACATGGGATTATTTGTAGGGAATATCGAAAAGAACCAACACTCCATTACAGTGATGCCTTCGAGGGACATACGTACAGTTAAATCCAGCAATGTGTTGAAAGTATGTACAAATTTAGGTACAGGGGTACCTAACACTAAATGACCAGTTAGAACCCAGGTACATGAAATGTAGGCACTTCAAATTGTTGATTTAGGTAGATAAAGCATTTAATATGTGGAATATAGTTAGTAAAGACACGCCCGAAGAAGCCATTGTATGGCGAAACACGTGTTGCGTTTTTGTGAAATCGTTTAGTGGAAATCTCACAATAAAGAGTTTTTTGAATACGTTAGTTATGGATTTTCATCAAGTATCCACCAATTCCATCATATAAACATTTTCAGATTGAATAGAACTGACTGATTCTTGCTGAAAATCCATATTAGACCTCATTAATATAGTTTATTGTATGATTTTCACTATGAAGGGTTTTACAAAAATCGCGACACGTGTTTCGCTATACAATATTAACGCTTGAGGAAGCTATTCTATAGCGAAATACGTGTCGCGGTTTTAGCTTGCGCACTTTCAGTCGAAGGTCATTCATTGCCGCTGTGTGGATTTTCTTCACCGTTCATTTTGTTGTTCTCTCCAACTTAGAAAGAGGAATGAAATACTCTGAAAGAATTTCGATTTTCAATTATGGAATATCATTGACTTTAGGTCGATGATGGCCACTATTTTGCACTGATGAGTGGCTAATGAGCCCGAAACCGGTCTGCAAGTGTGCCTGTTCCAAAATTGAAGGTCAACTCTTTCGGTTGCATTGCCAATTGCATATGCTGGAAATTTTCTCTGAAGAATCCTGCACTGACTCCAGGGTGATAGGTGATATTTAAAAATACTTCTGAATACTATTCACTACATATATGAACAATCGATCGCTTCAAAAACACTTCACGACCTTTCTTCGAAAGCTTTTGATAATCCCTCTTCCATATTCTCTGTTTCATTATCACTGTCGTCATTTGAATCAATGATGAATTTATTTCCACCATTAATATGAAAGTGTCCAATCTCCATATAGTCTTTTTCAACTAAAATTACTTTTTCAATCCTTTTCTGCCAGTATGCTTAGGTAATATCAAATAATTCTTCTTCAATTAGCTCAATAACCTCCTTAGCAAATTTTGTAAAATTATTTTTACGCCTGATGATTTCCCCAAATCAACTCGATGGGATTGAAAACACAAAAATAGGGGTATAATTTTCAAAATACAAATTGATATCCATTAAAACACTATGTATTTCACCTTTCCTCGAAATTTTATTCGGTACTTTGATGAGCTGTCGCGAATGAGAAAGCGAACAGAGACAGAAATGAACACAGAAATGAACATAGAAATGAACACAGAAATGAGAACACTATTCGCATACAAATTTGGGATCAATATGTTTTTAAACCATTCCTCGAAAATATTAGCTTTCATGTTCTTATGATAGTCAATATTGCAGTCCACAAGTTTTTTCCACATAATTTCAAAAAATTCGGAACCCATCCTTTACTTCCTCCGCAATGCACAATGATTAGTCGCGATCTTTTGTTTGCAGGCATGTTAAGCGTACACATTTTCGAACCATCAGTCCACCCTTTCGTAACTATGTCGTGAGTGTCATACCGAGTTTCGTCCACATAGAAAATTTGCCGTTGCCGTTCTTGTCTATATTTATTTGTTTGTTCTAGGAATGTGTTACGCAATTTTACTATTCTTATGCTTTCCATAACTACTTGACGTTTGTTTATTATTTTGACTCCAAATCGTAGTTTCTTTATCCAATTCTGAAGAGTTTTGTCACAGCTGCTCACGTTATGGCCGGAAGTATTAATTTCTTCCTTATGAGTTCAGTTGTAGAATACCCATTGCTGTTTTTTTCAATGATTTTATCAAATGAACACCTGAAGATTTTGGTAATACCGTATCACATCGCGTCTTGCGTTCATAAGGTTTGTTTTTGACTATTTTACGTATAGTTGAGAAAGGATTTTCGGTCAAATCTGATGTTGCTTGTAATAGTTTGTTTCCCTCGAAACCAAACTTGAGATGTAGATTCTTATATACATTGAAACATCCTCTTTGTGTTTCAATATTCAAATGTATTCGAATCTCATTCACTGGTATCTCTTTTTCGCATCGTTGACCATCGCTATTAGAATCACTACACAGGAAAAAGTCTGCGTTGTTATCACACTCGTTATTACTATTATCACTTGTCCAAGGACGTCATATTTTGAACAGATAACAAAAATTTCAAGTAATCATAACTGCACCAGTATTGAATTTCAACACTCAAATCGCGATCAGATCAGGAACTGAACATTGACAACACGACGGCTCGTATTTTATTCGTCACCATAACATGACTTAAAATTTAATTTTATGACTCTTCAGTCAATCATACAACTTGGTTAGTAAAAATCATCCAATACGAAGCGCTAATCCTTCACTCCACGTGGACTAGTTGGCAGCGGCTTTATTTCCCTGTATTTTGACTATATTGGTATTTTATCTTTGAGAGGGCCGACACTTTAAGTATGCACAATACCGGTTACTTCGACTATACTATATCTTGCCAAGGCTCTATCTCTGTTATCCATGGATTACATTCTAGACCAGAGTTCCCCAAACTTTTTTGTGTCGTAGACCCCTTGCCATGTTTCTCCGGTAATACGGTATAAGTAACGGGTATGTTGTTTTGCAGCCAGAATTGCTGATATCCGTTTTTAAATTGAACCTTAAGTTCTTCGTTTGTACTTAGTTCAGTCAGTTCCTTTTGTATTATAACATTCGTTTCTTCTATGTCACCATATGGATTAATTATCCACGGTGGTATTACCATAGTCAAAATATCCTCAAACCTAGATTCAA
>WOGP01009274.1:0-10817 GCA_015342065.1 Leptinotarsa undecemlineata | reverse complement strand
GATACATATTTTTGTTTTAATTTTTGTTCTGCAGGTAACTGAGATATCTGCTGGCCTAAAAGCTCTGGGACACCCGGTATATATATATAGTAATTTTTTCTATTTGCAGTAAGTTAGTAATCATCATATAAAGTGAACAGACTCATCAGAAGATTTCAAACAGTAGAGTAGTAGCTTGAGAGCCAATACAGATGTGCTTCAAAAGAAATGGACCAGGCAACACTGACCACGGTTCTCCTCTCCTGCGATTTTTTCTTCATCTACAGTGAATTTATTCACAATATTCCGCAGTATAATCGAACTGGGGCTTTGTTGCGAAAGAATCTATCTTCTCGCTCATGAGATCGTTAATAACACTGTGATGGATATAATATACTGTATTTGCTTCTATTATGATGTAACAATTATTAATGCTCGCGCAATCAGAATTAGCATAACCTCAATTATCTTTGCGAACAACCTTATAAAGCAAACGTATCGTTAATTTGATTTGTTAAATTTTTTTTCCTAATAATTTTTCAAATGTTTCAATAGTTATTCTATTAGTCTGTACGGAGACAAATTAAAAAATCAAATTTGGAGTTATGAATGCTACTTTGCTACATATATTGTATAACAAATATCATGTTATTATTATTCATGAAGATATTTTTGCAGAACGACCTTGAGGACAGCATACATATAGGGGATATATCAAGATTTGGTGAGTACTTCAAATTTGCTTTGAAATTTAGTTCAATTTTTCAAGAGTCTCGCCAGTAGAGACAAAATGATTTATTAAAGTTGAAAATTGGAACTGATCAATAACGTAATAACTTGCCCGAAATGAATTAGTCAGAATTCAGAAAAAATCTGAATTTTGGGGACGAATATAATATGTATGTTCAACACCAAATTTATGGTTGAAATGAGAACAATCCATAATTTTTCAAAGTTTGCTGAAAATATGTGACTTGAGTGCATTAGGTATAGTTTTTTTAAATTTATGTGAAATTATCAAACACGAATGGGTTTGAAAATTATGGTATGGCATTTTAATCGATTGAGGTTGATGTACTGAGAATATACGTTGAGGTTATTTCCAGAAGAAGGAAACTCAGAAAACTTGGTTTCAACCCCCATATTTTAGGATTTATGTGAAGTATCTCAAAATCAATAAGTTCAAAAGTTTAAATTTTTGCGCTTATCAAGAGGACCAATTCATATGCATTTCAATCGGTTAAACATATCTAATACATTCAATCTGTGATGTAAAAGTCTGAATATTTTTGAATGTCAGTAGTAGGTATCATAAACTAGATTATCTTCAGAAAAACTCTCTACTCTGGAATATTTTAGAAAAGTTTAAATGTTTTTGGAGACTAACTTTTATAAGCACAATTGGTTTCACAATAAATATTTTTGAAAATAATGCCAGCATTTTTGTTAATCATAAAATATCAAACACCGATATATTGAATGAGATATCAAAGATCTTTTACAAAGAAACGTTGTTTGGGACGACACTAGAATTCTGATAACAACCAAACAAGAATGTTCAATAACATTCAAAATATTTGTTCAATGAACTTGTATAACATATCACTTATATCGCTAGCTACCTGTCATAAACTGATAAAGGAAAAATAATTTCCAGAAATTAGTTTTCATTTAGGTACCTACATGTTCAATAAAGACGAAAATTACGTTTGAATTAAATCAAACCCAATAGTTCAATAAATCAAACAATTTGTGTGATACGAAAAACTTGTCACGAGATTTATTTTTTTTATATAAAAACTTATAATTTTTTCTGAATAACGTCAAAAAAGTTGCATATTGGATTTTTTTCTTCTCCAAAGGTATATTTCGGCAACGAGCTTCACATTATATTATTTCAATTGTGTAATATAATGAGCTGATGTGTTTGATTTGATGTTAAGTTTATTTTCTTTTTCTATGAAAAACGTAGACAATCATCTTTGGAAGCCCACTATATTAGATTTATAATAATAATGATAATTCGGCTTCATTGAAAATACAAAAAAGTACAAAGACAAACGAGAAAAAAAATTACAGGAGATTCGGGCGCTCATTGGGGGAGTCTCACCCAGAGCTACTCAAAAGTCAACCAACCAGTCCATAATAAATGCGAATATACAGAAATTTTAAAAACCATTAACGGTGATGGTACCATGACCAGAGAAAGATGAATAAAAACTATAATTGATGATTATCACCTAAAGAGTTGATGAATCAAATTGAGCTGTTGCTTGTTTATTACTCATTTCTCCTGAAAGCAAAAATTGAGATAACTGACTACCATAAATATAATTATTATTTGTATTTGAACTTCCTGATATTGAATCTCTTCAGTTGCACCGAAAAGAAACGATCTCTGAAACTGTGCAGTGCGATGTCGTGACATAGTTAATTTGTTTTTATTTCTAATATTTATTGAGTGGATTTCTTCACGCAGAATTAGTTTTTGTATTAAAAGGGGAGAGTAGGAAGAGTAATCAATTCATGAATAAAACAATTCAAATGATGAATCGTATGGTTTTTCATATTGACCCACCGGGAGTTTTTGAAGGCTTCAAAAATAGAATCATACTCACGTCATAGTGACATTATATGAGACCATACCATGGACGTGCATAAAAAATAACTAGAACGGCATTTTGGGTGATCCGTCATATTGCCGTCACTTCACTTATTATACTTGGCTCATTTCTTTTTTATTTGATATCCATTTCATAGGGGTTACTGTGAAAATGATAAATAACCTTTTTGTACCATCCGCCATATTGGATTAAAAATCGCAGCATTCAAGTTATTGTGCATTGTTAGAAGAACCAAATATGTGTGTGAAATGTCACATCAATCGGACACTGGGAAGGGGGTCAAATCTCACTTACATTTTATTACAGATGCAGGTGCAGGGTAAACAAAATAAAAGTTTGTAGAGTAATATATAAATAACGAAAGCTTCACAACTATTAGATATCTCAACATCTATGTATGCCAAAACGCCAAAAACCTTTCACATTAAACAAAACAAACTTTGTAAATAGGAAGTAACTATCAATAAAATTTTTTGACAAACTTAATTTTTTCAATTAACCAAAAACCCATAAATTTTCATATGGAATAATCTTCGACACAGCAAGAACTGAAGAAATCATAGGTATTAACGATACTACAATCAAAGTGCTTTCGCAATATCGGTATGATAATTGGATATATACAGTTCAAAATGACATACCTACACTATAAATATTATCGAAGCTAATTTACGATCCACCAGAATAAAAACACCGCCGTCGTCTTAGCAATATATTACATGTATAATTCCTTTCCTTTTTCAACGTAAACGAACATGCCAAGATACCAGTGAAATATGAAGATAGTCTCGACCGTAGAGTTTTCAAGGTTGCAACTAACTTGCGTGGATGTTCCTTCTTGTGCGTTCTTTGTCTGACTTCGTGAATAGATATAATTGAAAAAGTTACGAACATCCAGGAGATTCATTACTCTTGGCAGTATTTGAGAAACATGACTGGGATAAGGAGAACTTGTACAGTTTTAGTGTTAATATTTTCATCTGGCTTTTCATAAACTACAACTGCTAGAATGTTCTTTGTGTGAATGTTCTTTCGTTCAACTAAAGAAACATTAAATGAAAAAGCAGGAAATGTAAGAAAAATAATAAATGAGAGGAAAAGAGGAAAGAAGGAAATAAATTAGGAAGACGAGAAGAGAAAAGAGGAGGACTGGAAAAAATGAAAATTTTGCGACAAGAAAGAACAAGAACACCAGAAATGAAATCAAGAGAAGAAATTGCGAGACCAGGAAAAAGGACGAAGTACTAAAATCCATTTCGCAACAAATGACACAGAAAAAGCACTGCAAAGAGAAACTGGCCTCCCAGATCATCACATGGAAATATCCTGAAGGTGCAGTTGAGACGGCAACCATTGCCAATCACTTTTTCTAGGATAGGAAATAGCAACCACGGTAGTTCTAGCGTTGACAGACCAAGAAATTTAAATAATGCAACGTTCCAGTTTCAAAAGACTCACCAATTCCTTCTATCCTTTTCCAAAGAATTCGAAACAGATAGAGAATATACCTTCATCGATTGTTTCAAGAACACTGAACTGTAAAAAATAGACGATATCTAACTCATGATAATTGCTCATTAGTAACTTGGCTGGAAGCTGATGAAAATGTTTCTAAAAGAAAGAATACCCTTGAAAAGAGTTACCATGTGGAAATTATTATACTCAGTAGAAAAAATCGGCAAACTCTCATGAATTATAAGTATATCTATTTTGATCCAATCGAATAGAAACATAGAAGTGTTTTCAAGAAGCGTTGGTACAGTTGCGGAAAATTAGTACATCTGAAGATGAACTATTTATCGAAACAGAAGAAGAGTAAGATGCTGCTAGCATCGAAACAAAACATCGAAGAAAACTTATAAAAGTAAGATGAGAAGAAATATATATCCGTTCTGGGGTCGATCAGGATCAATTTTTTTCCTGGCGAAAAGGATCATAGCTATAGATGAATACACTAGAACAATATTGATTCGATTCAAAGTCTAGAAACATGACGCAGTAGGATCCAAATGGCGGGGAATATATAAATTGTTTTAGTGTCACAGTGTCGACTTTTTGACACACTATTATCTTTCAACACTTTTTGTGAAATTTGAGGTATGTCCACCAAAATTCATATTTTACACAAATTTAAGAGGTTATCATTTTTGCTGACCTTGAGAAATCACTAGTAGAGAGAATGACTATAGTTCGTATTTGAGTTTCCGTGTTTCTCGTCAAAAACACATTTGCACATAAAGTTCAACACATTGGATTTTTAGAAATCCCAGACATTTGTTTTGAATTGCTTTGTATTGAACCGCTGGCATTTTGAACTACTGTTGTGGTCGTGGAGTCTTTTTGAGTGGGTAATGTGAGTTTATATGGTTCTTCTTCTATGTATAAGTCAGCCGTCCTGACTTTTACATAGCTACAACATTTATGTCAGAAAATGCTAATGTAGAAGGCTTTTTCTGAGTAAGGGCCTTTTGACTTTTTGATTGTGATTTCAGCTAGTACTACAACTGCACGGAGTCATACTTATTTTTTTTTTGGAATGTATGTTTTCATTTTGACTGTCTAACAAGTGACACCATCACTAGTTGAGTAAAACATTTTGCTCACTTAACTTAAATGTGAGCTTTTTTCGAATACAGAGAAGTTCGTCCCAAGGTCCTCTTTCAGTCATTGTTGCTTTTTAAACGCCCCTTTGATAATTTTATTGAAAATTAGTAAATTTTGGCAGAAGCACAAACTAACATTTCACTATTTTTACAAAGTTTTCATCGCTGCCGTTGATGGCTTTTCGATCCAATTCCTTTGGGTACAAAATCCTTTCTTATGAAGTGAAGGCGGGCATGGCCTTTGAGGTTATATAGAAAAACACGACTAGTAAGCCACGAAAATAATTGAAATGGGCCAATTATTCAAGAACTATACAAGCACAACTTGAGACATGACATCTATACCTAATATACATACTAGGAAAAAAGTAGATTCCACTAGCTTTCTGTATATAATTTTCGGATAATTTTCGGCGCAGCCATCTTTTTCAGCCATCTTTTTCATGAACTTGCTCTCCCTCAATTTAAACCCTTCGAATATTCGTTGATAATTAAAATCTCTTGTGAACATCAAAATATGGTTTAAAATTCAATGATGAACGTGAAGAAATATTGATTGATTGATTAATATTGAACAATGTGTGTGAAATAAAAACAGCGTATTAAATATTATTTCTATCTTTTCTGACCCTGCAAATCATCTTCACATATTTATTTCATAAATTTGGAAAGTCAAAATATTATTCATGATAATAATTACAAATATTTGCAGTCTAACTGAGGATGCCACTATGTAGTGAAAAGCACATTGGAAATGAAGTCTTGATGGTGGAAATTCCTAATTATCATCATGAAAATGGAATTCATAAAGTAGAAGGATTTGTGACCTAATCCACACTCAATTCTTTCATAATGCTTCAATGAATAATGAAAATTACTTTAGTTTATTACACCAACTCTATATAAATCAGTGTGAGCTGTTTAGCTGTCTATAAACTGGAGAGAAACTCATAATATTTCATTTAATGACTGAGTATATAGGTGATGTTTTTATTATTGTTTGTAGTAAAGCGGTTGGGGGAATACAGAAATACAAATTATTTGCATTAGGTTTTATTATTTCTGTCATAGTAAAGGTTGGATAATATCGGTAAATGGATTTTCTTCGGGACTGAGTAGATTCAGTAAATGAAACCGAAATCGTTATGGAGCCATTTTGTGGGCATTATGTAAGCTTATTATTTGAATAATTCATGAGTGGGTGTTGTCTGAATTTCTCTTGCTCATTGTGTTGTCCCAATAGTGACTTCAGAGGAGCCAGCTTTTGATAATGCTTTCCTAGATATTATGAAGATAATATAGAATACTAGTAGCAAAACTTTTCTGTATTCACTCTAATTCCCACTAGTTAATACTATAAAAAACATGTCGACTCTACAATAGATATAACAATAATGAACTAGAAACATTCATGTCATCAAAATGAACTATAATCGGAAAAACAACATGAATTTTGTAGTATTTTGAGAAAAATAAGCTCTAATTCCAAAATGGATTACAAACTATTGATATAATTTAAGTTCTGAAGAATTTCAAGTGATGATTTTTGGTGTTGAATCAGTTTTTTTCAAGTAACGGTTATACTTTCAGAATTTTCAAAAAAAAGTAATCATGAAAATCGAAAATCATATGAATCAGTTTTATTTCAATTGGCAAGTGAAATTTCCTCCAATGTACGGATGAAATTTCTATTGTAAGCTGAAAAAATTCGTTAGAATGATATTTGAACTGAAAATAAATATACCTATTAACAATAATAATGTGATAGCATCTCTTATTACTGAATTCTGGATAAAATATTAAATCAATGTGCGATGAGCAACTTACAAACTTGATTGATAATCCTCCTGCAACAGATGGCTAGGCAGGTCGACATATAGTTCAGTAGGCTGAACAATCAATACAATATCCAAATATATGAGAAGAAACAAGTGAATTTATTTTTTATTCGACCATATACATCTACACTATTGCATCAGTTCATGTTTTTTCAAAAGTGCAACATTTTGCTACTATTCTGATTTACTTTTCATGAATTTCTGATTTCATTTTCACGAATGATTGGAACGACAATAAAACATACATTTTTATTATTACTTTAAAAGTATTCTCTCCGCGCATAAAGTTTTGTTTTTTCCTAAACTAATGGCTTGGAAGACGGAATGATGTCTGGGGATATATATTCGCGCCACGATAATTTCATTGAAATTTATGTATGTTATGAAATATTCGAATGGGACTGACATACCCTCGTGAATAAATTGAAGGGGATACTTTTTACTGAGAGAATATAAAGTTTTTGAGGTTGCTTCTTAATCCCAACAGTTCAGAACAAACAACTTTCATAATTATTTATTTCTGTTATGGTTGTCATCGACTTTTTTCACCTGGGCTCCAAGTTTTTGGGTTTTCCTAGATTTTCTAACAGAAAATGTTTCTAGGTATTTGCTCGCCTTCAATTCAATAGAAAATAATTTCACAAACTACGAATAGAGCCAACTGCTAAATGAACTGAATAAAAATTTTACAGAATTTGATCCAAGAAATGTTTGAGTTGACATAACCTAACTAATTTATTTGAAAACCTATTGAGATAAATTTATTTGGACGAAGAATATTTGGAACGTTTTTTATATCAGCGAACACATGAACAGACATCGACCAGTATAGTATTTCCAATACCAATTGGCACAGCACAGATAAGGAATTCCCGTAAAAAAAATCTGTTTAAAATCTGTTTTTCCGTTAATCAGCTACCGCCCCATACGAACGACAACTTTCGGAAGTTGAGAAACTTGTGCGAGCTAAGGACTAACGAGGTTTTACCTTTTAACGTGTGATTCCTAACACGTTGGCGTATTATTTTTCAGTGGTAGTTTTTCAGTTACTCAATCATCAATCATAACAATTGATCATTCCATGAAAAAGTTACCTCCGCTGAATTTTTCCACCATGGGTAATTATGAAAAACTTCGAAATTCAAGGTAGTTGATTTCCGAGTTGAAAACTCTAAAATACAAATAATCACACCGAATTCTCGTCAAATATATATTTAAAAAATAATAGAGGCCAACAAAATTGCTAGAAAAATCAAAATTCTTTTTCGCTATATTCGGATGAGGTTGATTAACGATCGGATTTATGGAACTTTGCACATAATATTTGTTTTCTTCTTTCATAACGTGAGCCACACATACACACAATTTTTTATATTTGAAACCGCAAGGCAATAAGATACCTCGTAGAGTTTCTAAAGATTTGTAATTGTAATCGGGATAGTCGAGTAATTTATACCAAATCATTTCCAAGGTTGATACTTAATTTTTTTGGTATATACCATAAATTGTTCACCGAATCACATCTTTTGTAGTACCATCAACGTTTGCGAATTTTTTATTCCTTTGTTTTCACTTCATTGCATGGTCAATGACATCCCCTATTTTAATTTATCGAAAAACTATCGAACGAGATAGTTTCGTTAGGTCGCATATTCTATTCACAATAGCATTCTGTGAAGTGTGACCGTTTTCCTTTTTCAAGCATTCATGAATATTTAAAATTACTCGCTGAACTTGAACATGTAAGTCCTTATTTTCAAATTCCTGATCCCTGTCGATTGACACAGATTCTTCACACGTAGTGTTATCATTTGTTTCAACAGGTCTCCAGAAAACCATATTGATGAAAGTACCCAAAAACACTAAGATTTTCACAAAAATCGGTAAAAACGATGAGATTGGAACCTTTGGTGTAAAAGTTGAAAACTTTTTCTAGAGATAAATTACTCTAACACCAAACTGATATTTTTACACTCGACGTGCGTTTCGCTAACAAGGTTAGCATCTTCAGGAGAAGCAAATTGATACTGAATCTAAAGACGAGGGTTAGCTGTTTATATACCTAAATTTGTCCGCTTTTTAATCTATTGTTGACAAATTAATTTGCAGGTAGTGCTTCCATTAGTTAATTACCGAAAAATCAATTAGGATAATCATCATTTAACAAACAAACAGCTAACCCTTGTCTTTAGATTCAGTATCAATTTGGTTCTCCTAAAGATGCCAACCTTATTAGCGAAACGCGCGTAGAATGCAAAGTATCAGTTTGGTGTTAGGGTAATTGATCTCTAGAAAAAGTTTTCAAAAATCGGTTTGCAAAACCACTCACTACCTCACCTAACCTCACAACACACGGCACTGATAAAAAATATTGTGAAATGGACAAAAAATTAGTATTCAGCCAGTCCAGCTAGCCGAGCCTTTACTCCTGAACTACATTTGATAACACGTTTACTAACTATCTGGGCGACTAGGGGCCACAGGCAAAAAATGTTTATTACTGTACTCTTATTTTTATTGTCGTTCCAATTGGGAATGGATAGACTATTCTAAATAGTATTCTATGGAAAAATTGCTTTTTCTCATTATCTCCTGAGAATTTTTAGAGAAATACAATATTTTTTAGACATTTGCAAGTAATTTTGAACCCCCTAAGTTCATAACTAAGTGCAGGGTAAACAAATCTAAAACTAAGTAAATATATTTTTCTTATATTTTCTAGAAACATAAAATATTATTCCAGTTACAAAAAATAACTTGAGAAAATGTCAAATTTGAATATCTTTAATGTGCAAATCACGTTGATGTTCTTCAAGTTGAATGTCAGCTGGAGCATAATCGTTGTGAGCATTTTGTATAGTACATACAATTTTTGGATGACAGACGTTGAACCACCGGATCAACTGATCCTGCAAGTCTTGCTTCTCTCTTTCAGACGCAAAAGAATGAGCGACAGAATCATACGTCATTTTCCAAAGATTTTCTGGTATTTTATCAAAATGACGTTGAACGAGCGTATATTCTTTGGTGAGAGTAGTTCCGAACACACCTTTATCATCAGTCTGAAAAATAAAAGTAGTTTATTCCAAATATACAGGGTGTTTTTCTAATGTATAACTATTTGGGAGGGTGATTCAATGAATGATTTGAAGAAGGCAAGGCTTTGTTTACGATATTACGGGGCGTTGAAATGTTTTCTTTGAAATCATTATACCACTCGTATATTTCTCAGGCCATCAAGTTCACTACTGATAACTATCTGTTATCGATATACATGAAATGAATAAAAGAGTATTGAATTTCCTATAAAATGTTACCTTGTTTCGAGGCGGGTTGACTGTCCTTGTTCATCTTTCACTGTCTAAACCACTATGCATGCTGTTTTTGACGAGTACATCGGCTTGGGATGTGGGGGTTGAGCAAACCGGTCATCAGATGCCTGCTTCCATGTAGCCCCGCTGAATACGGGAATGACAGAATCACTTCTGGTTATGTTATTCCCTAACTAAATGGCATCCCAACGATGACTTAATCCTAAGGTGTGTGTATCCCTGCCGAGAGGTTGAATGACACTGAGGCTATCAACTGTCTCTACAGAACCTTCGAGATACCGGGCGACCTCTCATCGTAGCATCGCCTTGTCACGGTAATGCGGGGCTCTGCCGTGATTGACCTTCTTTGCCTAGCTATTCGTGGGACTTTTATGGACAGAGTAAACTTAAAAATTCTTACTGACGCTGAGTCTACAGAAGAGACGGATGTCGAGCTTACGA
>WOGP01009273.1:0-10818 GCA_015342065.1 Leptinotarsa undecemlineata | reverse complement strand
GAACATGAGAGATTTGCATAAGTGTTTCTGATTTAATATTATCTTCCTCCGGTGCTTTGTTTGCTTTCAATGAGATGATTGTATCAATTATTTCTTCTTCGCTAGTGGGAGTTAGATACAAGGATTGCATTAGTGAACTACGCGGTGGGGGAGGCGAAGAAGGTTTTTCAATTTTGCCAATATTCCAGAAAAAATTATTGAATATTTCAGCAATGGTTTGATAGTCTTTTGTGTTCGTTCCTTCATCTGTGATAATTTCTGTTATTTCTTGTTGCTTGTTTTGCTTATTGTTTACAATTTCCCAAAGTTTTTTTGAAAAGTTTTTACTCTTCGATATTTCATGCTGATATTTTTATTTATTTTTTTCATTTCGACTGACATCACACACAAAACGTCTTGATTAATTTATTGTTTATTTTTTGTCGTACACAGGCTCATGAACTCCAGTGGATTGTCATTTTTATTTCTGCATTTCTTCTTGTTTATATGTATGTGTATTCAATCTTATGAAATCATCATCATTATTATTATTACATATTATTATTATCGAGCTTTCATAAGAAGTTCGAGATGAAGTTGTGGAGTTAGAAATAGTGGTTACCCAGTGGAAGCGTTTTTTGAATAAGATTCTGCCAAAAAAACCTTAAAAAAATATTAAATTGTATGACTACATATGAAGCAATTCAGACAAGTTCATCTATTCAACCGTTTTGTAGTGAAAATGGTAAAAAAAATAATCCTTCCTTTTCGAATGACAATTTTACAATACAATTTTTCAAATACCGGTTGAACCAATAGTTGATTCAAATACTACCTAGCAGTTCGAAAGCAATTAAAAACAGTATGAAAAATATTTTATTTCCAACATTGAACTCCTCCAGCAAAATCTTCGGAACGGAAAAGAAGTTAAATAAATTCGAGAAACTTCAATACATCGTCAGGTTATCAACCATCCCGAATTAAACAAAAAAAAAACACTGAAAAGTATTAACAACCTTCAGAGGAAAATAATCTGCGAAAGAATTCATATCGTCGACTATAGATATATTCGTGATCGATAGTAGGTACTAAGAAATTTCGGGTTGAATTTTTTTTTGAATAATGAAACGTTTCCTTAAAAATTGAAAAAAAAACAAACATTGAATTTTCTAGTATCAGAAATGAAATGAATTTAACAATGAAAAATTATAATCATCTAAAACCCTCATTTGAGTAGAATAATAATACAACGGATTCAAAAAACACACTTCAATATGAGATTTCCACTTGTTTCGCTGTGCAATAACATCACAGTATTGTGACGCCTGAAGATGCTATTGCATAGCCTAAACACGTGCCGCGGATTGGTAAACTTTCAAGTAGAAATCTGATATTGAAGTGTGTTTTTTACGTTGAAATTTCTTCTTATTCACTTTTTGTGAACTTCGACATCACTAACGACTGCAAAGGCGACAAATTGATGCATTGATTTTGTAAAATTTGCTTTATATGTAAGAAACGGTCATTTAGTTCCTCGTGCCGTATAAACTCGTGGTTTCATGGAACATTCACGTAAGGTAAACCCCGTACCCCAGAGTAAGGGGTACGAGATTTATCACCGTACCCCTAATTCTGGAGTACGGTGTCTTTTATGGTTAATAATATAGGTTTACTGGTTTAGGTTTACCGAATAAATTACTATTTTTGTATAAAAAACTAAGTTCACGAAAGCTATACATGAATTTATCACCTTTGCAAAAAGAGCTCACTTTTGCGAAAATGAAAATATTTCCTAATTATTCGTAATTAGTAAAAAAAATATGAAAGGGCTACTTTTGGCAAGTGCACCCCCGACACAGGGTTGAAATTCATTTTATACTTCAGGACCCCCCCCCAAAAATTTAGCATGAATTTCCGGTCTACTGGGTTTTAATCTTAGTATTTTTCCTTCCGCTAAATAAAATGAAACGGTGGAACAGTTTTTGTAATTAATGAATGATTATTTTAAATAACCCGTAAATTGTCCCATAAAAAATTGCCCTAGTTGAAGAATAATTAATCTCCCCGTTTCTTGCAGTGAGAAGTCAATAGTTTCATTAAAAATAGCTTAGACAGGCGAGAGTGAGCGTGCAGCATACCTCTTCTTCGATGTTATCGTTTATGACATTAATATTTCACGTTTGAAGAATGAGAAGTTGTAATTACGTCGACACGAACGTATAAATCACGTCTTCTAATCAGCATCGGAAAGACAATTGTGGATTGTACCGACCAAAAATAGCACACCCCAAGCGTTAATATTTTTTGTGTCGTCTACAGTCTCTAGGAATAACACAACTGTTACCACCACACAACCATTTCAGGTCGTTTATATTGTTTGTTGATGTTCCTCAGAGGCATCGTCGTGTTTTGTTTTTCGTACGAAATACCCGGCTTTTACAGAATCGGGCCGTAAAACATCCATTTATTTTCCAAACCTGTAATAATTTTCATTTGATTTGGTGCGATTCGGAACGCTCGTGAAATGTTTGGGATGGGAAGTGTTCTCTTGTTTTATGTCTCAGCCAACTATTATTCTAATTTGCAGACACCGCTGGGTTCTTTGATGAATTACTGTGCAATCGGGGTTCTCTACTTTATTGCTTTTAAACCAATGTGCTGTGAAAATGTTTTTAAAAGTGAAACAGAAACATTCGATGGTAATTGGTTACTTGATAAGTTGACTAATGAACCAACAGCAAATAAACCGACCTGTCTCAAAGTTTTACCTAGAAGGAAGAGTTTAGTTACCAGCAGTAAATCATACATTGATAAAACAAAATAACACATTACAAACTATATTTGCTCAAATTCTTTTTTTAGATTTTTCAGGCTAAGCATCTGGAAAGCCTTCTACGGCTGTTGGTAGTTAGCTGCTCCTGAGTTGCCTCTAGCAAATTTGGTTCGGATATTGTCATTAATTTCACATTTTCATATTTCCAGAACTTCCACGATTGTTTGACATTCGTTTTTTGCGAAATATCATGTAATGCTGCAGTTTTCCTCGTTGGTTCGACAATAATTGATCATTCTGTACAATTTAATTCCACTCTATTTCACTACTACACTGACAATATAGAACAAAATCTTCAGAATAATGCTCAAATATATATTACACTATTAGCTCAATTCACACTGCATTTTCCGAACTAGACTGCCGGTGCTACGTCGCGGTAACGGTTATATGAGCTGATGGAACTCTTAAGAAGCTGGAGGAGCCACAAAACAAAGAAGTTCAACAAACATCTCACATTTAGTGTAACATTTTTGGACAGAGATTTGTGAAACTTGGGAACGGGCGTCGTCGTGGAGCAGCATCGCATCTCTTCTGTGGACCAGTACTGGCTGCTGCTGATGCAATTTTTGGTACATTCCATCGATTTCCTTACAAAAAATAACTGGTGTGATTGTTTGTTCCGGTTGCAGAAATTTATAGTGAATTATACTAACCGCTGACCACGATACAGTAACCATGGTGTTTTTTGGTGTGTTTTCGCCTTTGGAAAGTGTCTGGGTGGCTCATCGGTGTTCAACCACTGTCCCGAACGTCTTCTGTTGTAGAGGATTCACTCTCAATCACACGTGACGATCCAGCTTCTTAACGAAGCCGATTAGTTTGTATGGTGAGTACTCTTTCAGATCAGATGATAAGAGTACGGCTCTGCCGAACTCTAAAAACCTGATTCGGTTCCCAGCGGGACAGGCACAATGTATGTGCTCTGCTGTTTCATCATTTTCTAAATAAAGGCGACACACACTGACTTCCGACATTACGAGTCTCTGCATATGCTGATTCAAATGACAGTGACCTGTAAGAAGGTCTGTTAGACATCGTAGTTCATCCCTACTGTAGTCCAACAACTGTTTGTTATCATGCTTCAAAGGGTGAATAAACGCCAATCCTAGAAGATTTTGACAGATGTCCATAAATCTTTTTGCCATCCAGGGATTCTATCTTTGTTTGGCAAAAAAAATCTGTTCAATAACTATTTTTCCGTTAATCAGCCTAAAGCGATGCCAATGACAGATTCTGGTCCGATGAAGCTGCTTGCAACACCCTTCTTTCCACGGGAGTCAGCAGCCTCAATGCCTTCCACGCCATTAAGACATCCAGACCAGAGATAATCTGTTGAGTCTTCCTATCGAGGAGATATCTCTGTCGTGAGTCTGCGACTGAAAACAACTGCACCAGAACCGGAAGGTGTTTTGAACAATCATAACCGTGTTAGGAATCACACGTTAAAAGGTAAGACCTCGTTAGTCCTCAGCTCGCACAAGTTTCTCAACTTCTGAGACTTGTCGTTCGTATGGGGGCGGCAGCTGATTAACGAAAAAACAGATTTTAAACAGATTTTTTTTAAACAGATCTGTGAACCAACAACTATTTGCTCTTAATATTTCCTTCTCCCTGATGATCCAGTCCTCTGTACTTGGGAACAGTACTTTATAAGGCAGTTCGTAGTTGACAGTTGGAGGCATAAAGTCGAAGATCATTTCCAAAATACTATAACTCCCAGTGTCGTACAACAGTCTGTTGCATTCTGCATTAAATGGATTTGTGCAATCGACAATGTGCACAAGTCTATATTCAGTCCATAAAGCCTCTCTCTGCAGAAAAATGTGGAGGGGAGGCAGATCTAGAAGGATCTCCATGGCCGCTGACGATGTGGTACTGAAGGTGCCACTGATGGCCATACAAGCCTGTCTCTGTAGGCCAGAGAGCTTCGAATGGGCCGTTTTCTGTAAAGCCTTCGGCCACCAGACAATTGCACCATAAGTGATCATTGGTCTGACAATCATCACATAAATCCAATGGATTTGTTTGGGACTCAAACCCCAAGTTTTACCACCAAATCCTTCGACATATCCATAGGGACAGTCTGGCTTTGTCTGGCTTTCTGTGGTCAAGTGAGCGTTCCAGGTGAGTTTTTTATCGAGGACAATACCATTGAGGGAAAGTGACGTTAGATCATCAAATTTTCTCCTACTGGTGAAGGGGATTGTCACAGTTTTGCTGGGGGTAACAGAGATCTGCTTCATCAGTCACCAACTGCGAACAACTTCCTTTGTTCTTTGGAGGATATAACAAGCGACACTTCCCGACGTGGACTTTGTAAGGATGACAAGGTCGAGGGCATTAATCTCATCAATCAGTACCTCACCTTGAGGACAGCCTATGGTGACCCTGAACCTAATCCTCGCCTTGAAAAGTTGTTGTTGCAGTTCTGTTTACCAGCATGGCATAGATCAAGCCAGTTATGGTCGATTCTATACCTTTCTCAACCAGAGATGATCCTATAGATTTAGGTAGTGCATTGTCGAATGATCCTTCAATATCGAGAAATACAGCAACCACCTTGTTATCACGGTATTGGGAGATTTTTTCTACAAGATTGTTTAATGCCAAATTTGTCAGTTTGATAAGCATACTGGTTGATATTTAGGAGTTATGCATATAATGCCACCCTTCTGATGTGTCCGTCCAGTATCCTGGAGCAGTCTTTTCAACAGGAAGGACGTAAGGCTGATTGGTCGTACCGATTCAGGGTGTGGTTCTTTCCGAACCACTTTAGGTATATATACCACCCTTACCGCCAACCAACTGGGTGGTATGGGTATAGTTTCACGCCAGACAAGCTCTATACAATTTTATAAGAATAAATAAAATTATTTTTCGTCCGTTTTGAAGAAGAGTTGGATATATACCATCCTCTCCTGGAGATTTGAAGAGCTAAATCGACTGGGACTACCTACCGACCACTTTGGGGCTTCTCTTCTAGGTTAACATCTATGGAACGAAATTTCGCAAACCAACGTCGGGCGCTTTGGTTCAATTTGAAATCTTAGAGAATAATAGGCCAAAAATCTCTTAATAACATCATATAGTTATAGACTGAAAAAAGGCATGAAATAAAAATTTGGAAAAAAAATGAACAGCATTCTCCATCGATCAGTATGACATTAAACCGAAAAAAACTAATTTAATATAATGTAATAACATAATACCAATAGATATGCTATAAGCCGTAAAAATCACTCATGAAATGTATCCTTCCTACTACCTAATTATCCAATTTTATAAATTTAAGACTTCTACTGGATTCCTACTGCTACACAAGCATCTACGAAATTCGGAATTGAGTTAAATTTCAGTATTCTGAACTCCAAGCAACCGATATGAAGTGTCCTGGTTTCAGTACATAAGATATTTGCTTCATCAAGAATCTTCCGGATTAATTAAATTAAGTGAGTGTTTCTAAGACGCATTATGCGAGCGGTAATAATCAATACCGACCGAGAAGGCACAAAGCGAACAAACGCCCCATCCGAGTTGGCTTTGTTCTCTGAACTTCCAACTCCGGATGCTGAGAATTCAGCAAAGCGAGTCGCTTCTTATCAAGTCAATATTTCAGCGAGACTTATCTCTTTCTGACGTACATTATGCGAAAAAGTATTATCGTTCTGCTGTTACTTTACCAGAAGTGGAAATTTATTCATTTGATTGCGGAAATATTTCAAATTGTATACCAGGTGTCCGTGAAAAGCATTTTACAATGTGATCTAATACATTATCAGTATACATACCAGTATTCATTATGTTTCCTATTGACCCATTTTCTGTCAAATATTAAGTTGATGATCTATTTCTGGCACACTCGCCAGCTTCTTCGTTTTGTATGATCCCGAAGTGTCTTGGCATAGAGTCGATTTCTGTCCGTCAGCTCATTCAGAGAACCTTTTTCTTGAGTCGAAATCATCAGTCAAATTGTTATGCCCCCTTTGTTGTCAGAAATTTTGTTCTCCATATACGATGAATGAAGTAAATTCTTCATTGTTCGGTGAAACAAAAAAAAAGACAAGACTAATATCTAGTGAAATGTTTTGTTTGAATGTAAAGGGATCAGACAACGTTTTTGATGAAAGTTTCCCAATTTCTCATAGGTAATATCATGCCCTGACTCTGCACGAAATTTCTTCATATTTGAAACAATTTACGTAAAAATCAATATATTATATATAAACAGCTGATTAACGGAGAAACAGATTTTAAACAGATTTTAAACAGTGGTGAAAATCACTAGATACTCGGTTTGGTTGTTTTTAATATTGCCGTATTCAGACAGACTGGCAGACGAGGCAGGAGACTTTGTTATATAATATTCAGGGATGGTGATGGAGATGATTACAATTTCGTGAAAGTAACTTCAACCTTAACCTGAGAATAATATAAAATGATATGCTAGGAACGGTCGGTAGCCAGGTGGTTCGACGTGTGTACTTTGTTTACTCACTCGAATTGACTGCCGTGTTGGTTGGTGGTTCTGAACAATCGCTTTTCACTTGCTATCGTCCAACCCGTATTAGGAATCCCACGTTATGAGGTAAGACCTCATTTATCCTCAGCTTGCACAAGTTTCGAATGCTGTGGTAGAGAACGAACACCACACATCATTATTTTTTAACTTGAAAGTGAACCCTAGAAGTGAAAATAACCAACCAAATAAGAATTTTAACTATAAATTTAATTTTAAAAAAGCTGATTTCAGAAAACTGTATTGAACATGGAAACGTGTTGGATTGAATTGGAAAAGAAAAGTTTTATGATATTTTGTATGGAGTCTTACAGGAGTGCGTCCCTTTGGCCAGAAAAATAAAAAAATTCTATCCGCCATGGTTTTCAAGAGGAATAATAAAGGATTTAAAGAGAAAAGATGAATTTCGTAGAAAATATAAAAAATTGGATGGATTATCAAAATTTCATATATTTGACAACAAAAACAGAAAAGGAAATAAAAATTGCTCATAGAATTTATCTGCGACAAATTGAAAATAGCATATCTAGTGTCTTGTCGTATGTTGCAAAAATAAATCAATCTCAAATTTCTGGACTGAAACCATGGTGTACAGGGGGAAAACAATAAAGGATCATCAAAATATTGCAGGAGCTTTCGCAGATAATTTCTTGAGCGTATATTCAAAAGATCAAGCGGATTATAACACAGAAAATCTTAATATATATGTTAAGGAACTTTTGTTTAGATATAGATTCTGTAAATGATGAAGATATTCTAAGAGCCGCAAAAACTCAATCCAAAAAAATCTTGAGATCGGGATATGATTCCCTCTTATATAGTTAAAGGGTGCATACAACTCTCAATTAAACCCCTAAGAATAATATATAACTTGCAAACTAGCACTTACCCTACACTATGGAAACGCTCTTAAGTTTGTCCAATATTTGAAAGTGTCATTAGGTGATTTATGCACCCAGTAAGCTTTTTGAATCAATTATTCATGAAAAAAATTTAAATCACTTTTATTCATGTCAACTAAAAATAACATGGATTTTACTTAAAAGGTCCACGATAACTAGCCCAACATATTTTATACAAGAGACAAATCAAGTTGTCGAAAATAACAGTCAACTAGATATTATTTCCTCAGGTTTTAGTAAAGCCTTCAACAAGGTTGATCATGAGGTTATCTTGAAAAAAATATATACTTTTGGGCTTTCAGATCGACTGTTGAAGTTGTCAGCTTCCTATCTTATGTAGTTTATAAGGGATGGAAATTAGAGGATTTCTTCACAAGATCTGGTGTACCCCAAGGGTGCAATCTAGGATTCCTTTTTTTATTACTAATAGATGATCTGCCAGATATAGTTCAGAACTCGCAATGTGCACTATTCGCGGATGATTTTGAATAATTCAAGGAAATCAAAAGTCAAGAAGATGTGATTTTGCTACAAAATGACGTAGATAGAGTTACTGTTGCTGTCAAATCGCCTCACATTTAATATTGACTAATGCCAATTATTAGGAAAAATGTACGGAATGAATATTTAGCCAAAAAGACAGAATGTAGAGATTTGGGAGTTACGCTGAATGAAAAACTCACTTTTGAGCAACATATGACCAACATTATAACAGAGCGTATAGAATGCTTGGCTTCATTATCAGGAACTCATTCAAGTTCACAAAAATATCCACATTACTTAAACTTTATAATGAATTTGTCCGTAGTATACTGGAATATGGTGCAATAATATGATCTCCTTATTATTCAGTTCATAAAAATGAAAATGAAAAGGTACAGAAAAAATTCTTAAAATTTCTTCATTGAAAAAAACATGGTGAATATATTTTTAATCTTAGTTGTCATACTTCCTGGAATGAATTTGAATTCACAACCTTAGAATTTAGAAGAACTTGCTTTTTTATTATTTTTCTATAAGCTATTGCAGAAAATAAAAGATCTCGACGTCACGATCTGTTGTATGTAGATACATAACATCGGGAGCGAATTCAATGGTATTTGAACAGTTTTCTGAATCCCTGGAAAATTTTAATGAGCTCAACGCCACCGAAATGTTGTTGTTAGTGGGTGACTGAAATAACTAATTCAAAATATAATTTGAGAAACGGATCATCAAAAGCGAAATTAATCCATTCCATCATGTGTGAGTATGATATATATTCCATAAATGATATATCTAATAATCTAATGGCTCAATATTTTAGACTTAATATTAACAAATATCACGAAAGCGACTGTGAGCGAATGTAAATTGCCCTCAATGCGGTTGGATAACTACCATTCAACTCTCGAAATAATGTTCACTGTTAATTTTCAACAAGTAACCCAATCGTTCGAAGGTGAGCACGTTACTGCATTTGATTTCAGAAGGGGAAACTTTGTGGAGCTCTATAGAATGATATACCAAATTTCGTGGATAGATATTCTATGTATGGATAATGTCGACGGATGTGTAGATAGTTTCTATGATTGCCTGAAGGCCGTTTTTAAGAAATGCTTGGAAAAAAAACTTTCATCCAGAATCGATTTCCAGCAGAATGGATGTGAAACGTTCGCATAATTTGTGTTATGAATCCTATATGAAAGAAATAGAGGGAGACTTACAGAGCGATTCCAAAAAAATCTGGGCGTGAGTCGTGAGTACGACCTAGACATCATTGAAATTGGTGATATTAAGGCACAAGAGGTTGAAAATGCTATTAAGACACTGAAAGCCACAGCAGCCATTGGAATCGATGGCATTCCAGCCTACTTTTTCAAGGCTTACTGTGACTTATTAAAGCAACCACTGACATTGATATTCAATCTTTCCCTGAAAGAAAATCGTTTTCCAAGCTTTCTTAAAATTGGCAAAGTTACCCCATACATAAAAACGGCAAAAAGAACAATGTTAGAAACTACACACCTATAACAGTCTTACCAGTTTTATCGAAGATATTTGAACGGGTTATATATAATCGAGTATACAATCACGTGGACTCAGTAATAATCGACCAACAGCCTGGCTTCATTCGTTATTAGTCTACCATTACCAATTTATGCGAATTTAGTAACTTTGTTACGGATGGAATAAAAAATGGCTATCAAATAGATGTTATATATACCTGGCCAAGGCATTCGACAGAGTTAACCACGAGGTTTTGATCCTGAAATTGAAAGCATTCGGTTTTACAAACAACACACTTGATTTCTTTCACTGCTATATATCCAACAGAGTACAGTTCAACAACGTATCTTCCTTCAAATTCACCGCTACTTCGGGAGTTCTGCAGGGCTCGATTTTGGGACCTCTCCTTTTCGTGTTATTTGTTAATGACATTTCTCGGTATATCGGGCATTCTAAATTCCTCCTATATGCCGATGATCTCAAGCTGTTTAGAAGAATTTAAAGCGAAAAAGATTCTGATATGCTTCAAGATGATCTCTATAATCTATCTACTTACTTTTCAGTATCTGACCTATCTCTCAACGGAGCTAAATGCA
>WOGP01009272.1:0-10819 GCA_015342065.1 Leptinotarsa undecemlineata | reverse complement strand
GCTCTCTACGGCTTCAGTACACGTATGTATTTCGCTTATCCGCCAGCACTGGCGGCTGATGTGACGTCAAGTTTGACCACGCCCCGTTTCGGTAAACGCCACATTCAACTATTAATTTGAAGGGCAAGATAAAAAGTGAAAATTCAGATTATTGCAGATGTACTATTTGAAGTATAAACTTTCAAATAATGAAATAAAAAAAATTGGCAAATGAGCCATTATTGTCAGATCAACTCTTTGGTTAGAAATATTGCAAAAGTTTATGATATCACTTCTACAGTCAACCTGGTGTGGACTCCAAAAATAGATTGGATAGAAGAACTATTAATTTTGGGATCAGATAATGGGATGCTGTCTGGTTGAACTATCTCCAAGTTGCAGAAGAGATGTGAAGTATTAAGGGATCATGAAAACAAATTACTTGGTTTTCAGCAGTCAAATAATTCCAGACGCTTACTCTTTCATATAGAAAGACTGACTTTCAATAATGATCAGATACTTCCCAACTGGTCAGGTTAGAATCAAACAGAAGTGGCTATCCAGGACAAGATAACTTGAATGAATTTGCGAATACGGAAAGTAGAAAAACCAGTCCTATAACAGAAACACATATATTGATTTCGAATGATTCTAGAGGAATGGATGAATAAATATGATAACAGTTTGAGATCTTCCATCGATGAATAAAGGGCCCCCCTCATTCACGCCGGTATCCAGGCCGGGGTGGTTCGGATAACCACGTAAAGGGGCCGTATATGTAAAAAAAACAAAAGGTCTCCCAAGCAGGAGGCGACTCCATAAAAACCAAATTGTTTTTATTATCGAAAGAATTGTTTTTATAATGAAAAAAAAAGTTGGAAAAAATATTAGTGGCAACATTGCTTCGTGCAAGACCGCTGCGTCCCCCGACGAAGCTCCTGTTAGCAGAAGGAGCATTGGTCGAATGCGCCTGAAAATAGGAAGCAACGACCATCCAAAATAGAGAGAGAGAGAAATTAGGAAGTGTTATCGATTTTTTTTCGTTCTATTGAAAAAATATTTAATTAAAGAGCCAAAGACTAATAGACTGCATATATTACTTTTTGAACTTTCATAAACGATGAACTGTATTCGACTAATGACTCTATAAAAGGATCAATGCCTTGTAGTATGTCAATGTGAAAATAAAAAATGCGAGAGTTTGGACTATTTTGATAATGGTCCTAGTTTGAAGATATACTGAATTCATAAAAATTACATAACCAAGAAGAATGAACGATGGCGGGATATAAGAAAATGAGGCGGTTCAATATTCTTATGCATATCTATTCAATTTCTTGTTTGGCGTTGATTCAATTCCCTTTTATTTTCTATGTCTATGCTGAAATAGTCTATGCTGAAATAGTTAATTCAAGAAGGTAACTGAAGAAAAAGTGTTACCAATTGTTTGAATAATCCAAGTATATTTATTGTTAAAATAACTGATTCATCACTAACGTTGATGCAATAATTCAACCGTTTCAAAAATGGATACGCTTTGATAAAAAGAATGCAATTCCAATTTCATCAATTCTATCACACGTTCACGGAGTAAACGAATTGATTATGAAATTGGTTATCGAGAGATTAATTTCCAATATACCGCAGTGAAATTAGTTTTACGAGGACAGGTGGCAATTTCCACTGGCTGGGAGGCCTGGGAGTACGACTTGGATGAGTGATTTTGAAAATTTAACAACAATGCAAACTTAAAATTTTTCACAAAACATGAAACAAATCTCCTCATAAGTTGCACTTTAATACACAATTCATTAAATGTTTATTGAACACCATAAGAGCCGATATGAAGCTATATACCTATAACATATACTAATGAAATGTCATTTACGGGGTTTATTCAAAACAAACCAATTTTTAACGAGTAATTGAACTGAATATTGAAAAAGCTAGATGGAAAATGAAGATGATAAAAAAAAATTCAAAGGCAAATAGAATTTTAAATTAGACATTGATTAAATATGTCAATTGACATTAATGACAAATACTCACACATACGTTTCCATATGTTTTCAATATGACCAATATCGATTAATGAAGTTACCATTCGATTTGGAATATTGAGATACATCGGATTTGATATGATTAGTTTGCTTGCTTCAAAAAATAGTTCAAATTCATTTATTTGATGACCCATTGGTGTCTAGGTTCCCAATGAAATTCCATTAAAAGAATATAAGAATAGTTGTCAACTATTCATCTATGTGGTGAGCAGAGTAGTCATATTTATTCAATGCTTGTAAATCACCCCTGTAAAAATAACGCCGCACGCCGCTGGTCGTCATAAATCAATTGTGACGTGGCCAAGATCGCCCTCAACTTGACGTGCGCTTCGCGATTAGATGCTGCGTCGCTTCGATTCAATTCTAACAAATTCGCTATTAGCTCCGAACGGGAAGTCAAGTGACAGTGCTGTGCGGAGTGACTTCAAATAAGACGATAGACATTTGAATATTAGTTTGAAGTGTTTGTTGGAGTGTTTGGTTGTATACCCATTGAAATAATATTGTGTTTGATTATTGTACAGTGTAATACATTTTTATCAAACCCACATGAGAAAACAATGTTTGTTTGAAGATGGTTGACAAAGTTTCATGGTTAATGTCATCAGTTCGGACTTCTTTTGTCTAATATGATATACAATTATTTCAAATCCCTGAAAGAATCAATAAAATTCAAATGAATAGCTGAAAATAATTGTATTGAGAAGAAAAAACCCTGAAGTGAAATTACAATAAAATTAAATACATTCAAAAATTGAATAATGAAAAATGAGTTACTTCTCAAAGTTTCGATTATTAGTATTCACAATCGTCTTAGGATGATGACTGATCTAATTTCTCAGAGAGATGACTATTTATAGGTCATTCGAGTGCTTTCACTCCCCCTTTCCTCTCTCCAAAGGATCTAACCGTTTGGCGGGAGTTGGCCATTTTCCGCTTGGTTGTGGGTGTTCTTATGTTGCGTATTTCTACGCTAACTTGAGTGAATGCGTTGTTGGATAACAAATTCTTATTGAACCAGTGTTCCTTTCTGTGGATAATCTCAGCTTGGGACGATTTGATGTTATGTTGATGAGTCTAAACATGCTCTGCCCCAATTTGATGGTTTCTCCTCGCTGTATGTGTTTCTTGTGCTCGACAACGCGGATACTGTTTCCAGATCTGAAGCAGGTTCTGATGTTATACTTGGAACCAATTCTTCTTATCCTATTTGACAATCCTCTGATGTAGGTAAGTGCAAGTACTAGTTGTAACGGCTTCTCCTCCTTACGAGAATTTTAATTTTTTCAGGGATTTCAAATCATACTACACAATGGAATTCTGAACTAATGAATTGCAATATTTTTTGCAATTCTGATAACTCTGATTCTGTCATGACAACTACTAGGTGTATTGAACCGGCGGCAAGCCCCTTTTCTTCTGCAACTTTATTTTATTGCAACTTTCACTTACTTGATTTGGCAATTTCTTACCAAAACTTCAATAATATATTCTTTGGTTTTCAAGGAAATGGCTCAGCCGATTCTTGAGCCACCTTCTACTAGTACATACTGCTGAAGCACTGATAGGATAACTGTATTAATATTGAAGAGATGCATTTGAAATATTTGGATCTTCAAAAGAACAACTGTTTTGTGGTCGGAAAGATCAGTCCTTAAGAGGACCCAACATAACCAAGAATCTGTTGATAGAGGTGTGGGAATCAGAATATGGCAAAACCACTGAAAATGTAGCTCGTAATGCTACACAGCACATGAGCACTAAATTTCAAAATTTGTTTTTATTAATGTGGAAACCCTACAAAGATTTTTGCTGAAATCAATGAAGTGAATATTTCCGAACGTTCCACTCAAAAGACGATACTTGCTTCTTAACAAAAAAAGATTGTACGGGGAAAAAATTGGTGAGAAAGACTATAGTTTCCCTAGAGAAAAGTATTGAGAACAACAATAGCGAATCGAGCAGTATCTCTGTAGTTGTCCGTAAAATAATTTTGTGCTGCGAACTGGTTTATTTTGGGCAAAAAATCCAAGAGACATTTTTTGTTTAGAATGAAACAGGCTATCGGAAATAAATTTTTAAATGGAAAACAAATAATAAGACAAAAAGTTATATTAGGGGTTGCGTTTTCCACCCCTTACAACCATGGGGTAAACCAAATACATTACTGGCTAAGTGTTTTTTTGGTAGTACAAAACGTTAGGTTAATTTCAATATTGTAACTTTTTCAGTGCTTGAGAAAAAAATTGTTATACAAATTTTATGTACCCCCTTTAAGGGGATGTATCTTAACAAGGAATGCTCCAATGAAGTTTCTTTATATGAAAGATCCTATCTTTTTTTTCGATGAGAAATCACCTCCTTAACACTTATTCAGTTACCCCCTGTATATTCTATTCTCTTTTAGAGTACTCAAATTATAAATTCTGTCGGAACTGTGGAAAACCTCGAGAAATCTCCATAGTTTGAAGAAGCCTATAGCGATTTTTCCTTGAAGCCATCTTGCCTGATGCAAAGTCAAAGACTTTAACAACAACGTGCAAAAACTTGATGGGTGACAATTTACATAAAAATTTCAGGAAATGAATCAGTGTGTCATACCGACACTACAATATACACAGCACATGTGAAAATAACATGAATTATTGATGCCAAAGTTTGCAATTGATACCTTTGATGAAGAATGTATCAAACAAATACACTTTTTACCCATCTTCTTCGATAAGTTTTTTTCCAACCAAGTTGCTATCATCAGATGATGAAACAACTTTGGTGAGGGTAGTAGCATTAGAGAGGAGACCCAGAATCAAACCTTGAGGCAAGTAGTCATGAAGAGGTACAAATTCAATAAATTTTTTTTGGATCCATAACCCGCAACTAATATGTTTTCGATAAATGTGAAAGAGTAAGTTCTTTCTTCCAGTAGAAACACGCCATTTTAAGGGTCGTACACTTCAATATTCACGAAATTTATTATTTTTGAGTTATAATTCATGATTTCTCCAGACAAATGTAGATTTATTCATTATTGACAATATTCACAGAGAAAACCAATTGAAAGAATGAATTACAAAATACTATAACGTCTAAGAAAATGAAAATTTTGAATGAGAACAACCAACTAATATCGCTATTTGAATTTAAAGAAAAAAAATTCAGTTTCTCAGAATTCGTTTTTTTAATGAGATGAACGATATCCTTGTTTATATTATAAACGATATCCTCGTATATATTAGAGCATGACAAAACAGTTCACTGCAGTATAATGTAAAAAAATCATTCTATTATGAATTACATAACAAAAATGATAGTTAATTTCTATATTATCATTTTACATTCTGCCTCCGTTTCTAAATTTTTATTGTACTAAGAGACCCGCTGCATTCAATAACTACGTTTTAATGACTATCAAGCAGCAATTAGTAAGCGAAAGACGAATAACGTAACTACCGTTTAATGTTTCTTATATGAGTATACCCAACTCAAATGCATCTTTAAACGGTCATCAATCATTTAAGTCACGAACGAATATGAGTAACCACGCGACAAAATCAACACAAGATATGATATTATTTCTCTTCAATGATTCAGAAGAATGTATGGAATTCAAACCTTCAGCCCTGAATCGAAGGCAGTACTAAAAGTACTGCCTAAACTTTCATGGTAGATATTGGAAGTTAACAGTGTGTAGTTTTCATGATATTTTAGGTAAGTAGAATCGAGAATATTTAGTGCTTGTCTAAATGTGAATTATCTACTATTTCTAAGTAGGAAAATCCTCGGCGTAGGCTAGAAAAACACTGGAAGGTTGATAGAATTACCAATGATGGTTCTATTCAATTAACAATTTGTACATATTGTTGTAAATCATGACTTAAGGAAAATAACGCTGGCAGCCATAAACGAAGAGCGCGCGGATGTCCAATGTGCGCTGCCAATATAGATGTAGCGAGAATAATGATACCGGCTTCGATGGAATTCCAAGGAATGTTCCAGCGCTTTCAATTGTCGAATATAAGCGCCATTCACTCGCCCATCAAGAAAGTCAAGTGGAAGTTACAGTGCAGTACGCGAAACGATCTAGTAATGCGATAGATATTTGAGTAATAGTTTCAGTGTTCAGTTGTATTAAAATTGAAATAAAGCTAAGTTTGATTATATTTCAGTGTAGTCAATTATTGGTAAACCCACGGGGGAAAAAGTAAGAATATCGTACTACGCTTGTAGCTGTACTCTAGTCCATCACAGTCCAACATTATTGACATTACAGTAAAATGTATTCTAATTGAGTATCGTTGGCAGAAGTTGCAGTGAATCGCACTAGCAGATGAGCAACATACAGTAACTATGTTTTTTTTTTATGGGAAATGGGGAAAAGCCCGGGTGGGCGAAAAATTAAATTCTGAAACGTGACAATTTCTGTCGATCGAGAGATGACTATTTATGGGTCGTTCGAGTTATCTCTCGGAGGAATTAGTCCAGTCATCACCCGAAGACGATTGTAGATACCAACAATCGAAACGTTGTGAACTAACGTGGCTTGGAATCCCTTAACTTTGTATTTTATTTTCTTTTTCATTTCTTCATTTTTATTTAATTTTTGTTCAATTATCGTTATTTTTATTTAATTTTTGTTCAATTGTTCTATTTTTTTACTTGTATTGCATTTCACTGTTATTTCATTTCAGGTTTTCTTTTGCTTAATATAATTTTTATTTTAAACTATTAATTTTTTATTCTTCTCTTTTAGGTGTCTCAGGGATTACAAAATCATTTTATATATTAGACAATGGAAGTTCGAACTAGTGAAATTCATTGTTCTATAGGCTTATGATTCATCCTTATTGAGGGACTTTAATCATAACGAATATTCTTCGGCTGGAATAACATAAAAAATGTCTTTTTTATATTAACTGATAGTCCGTTATCGACACACCATTCATAAAACATATTTGGTGCAATTTTTTATATTTCCACCGATTTTGCTTGATTACTCTCCGCGATCAACTGATTACTATCATCAGCCTAAATGATGATTTTTTCAAATTGGTGGAGGTAGCTGTTACTATGTGGTAGGAGATCATAATTTAAAGAGAAATGAAATGTTTTTTACCACTTTTAATTGTAACTAACGTTACTGCAGTTTCGTCTTTCAAACTTACACAATAAACTCTTGTGTCTGAAAAAATAAAATAATGCAGCAGCTCATCTATTTTCCAAAAACATGAAAGAAAATCATGAAAAATGAGAAATGGTAATAAACATAGAACGTTTCATTTCTCATGATGATCTCCTAACCACGTAGTAACGGCTACATCAATCAATTTAATTAAAAAAAATGATCATCAAATTATTATTATTTGATTGTTCATATTTTCTTATCATCTTAATTTTTTTTCTAGGTCGTAGCAGCTCTAGGAAGTACTTGGCAGCGTGGCATTTTCATTAACAGCCATGCGATACAATTGCTATCAATGCTGTTTGAACACGGAAATGAAGGTCCGTCCATTTTGCAATGGGACACGTTCGGCTTATTAGTCAGCCTCACGTTTTCTGTGCCGAGTCTGTCGTGCAAGTATGCTCCTGTGCCTATTCCTACAGGCAGTGCCTTAGATCTGCACCTGTTGAAAGTAATATTCTTGTGTCATGTCATCAAAGTACTCGTTTCGATGGATGTCGACTACGATAGTTCCATGGATACCGATGAAGACAATGAGCAGATCATAGACGTATTACGAATTCTAGGAAAATGCGTCGACGTCAGCGCTGATGCAGTGTGGGGATACATACAACGTGGTTGCGAGCCTTTCTTACGATGTTGCGTGCTTTTTTACCACTATTTAACCGAAGTGGCCCCACCTGCGAAACTCACTGAGCTTGGAGGCGACACGTTTGAAACCATGTGCACCTATCTCAACCTTCCGATGACTCCTAAAGAGCTGTTTGGTACTCCTGAAGCGGGTCAACTTATTCAACGGTGGTGTGACCACGAAGAAGTCCTCTGCTATCTAGGAGGCGGAAACTTGACGGTCATTCACGAACCTCTGATCGTTCCGGAGCTTATAGGTCTACCGTTGGACTACAGTGACCTCATCAACATGGTCTCGACGTTTACATGTCCGAATAGTGATGAAGACTCGAAGAACCCTTGCATGTGCCTGATGTGCGGCGAACTGCTTTGCTCGCAAAGCTACTGTTGCCAGAGGGAAATGAATAAAATCGCGGTAGGGGCGTGCAATTACCACGCGAATAAGTGTGGAGCTGGGGTTGGGATCTTTTTGAGAGTGCGCGAATGTGAGGTGCTGTTTCTTGCAGCGCCTCACAGAGGTTGTTTCGTGACCCCACCGTATTTGGACGATTATGGGGAGACCGATCAGGGCCTTCGCAGAGGTAATCCATTGCGGTTGTGCCGCGAGAGGTACAAGAAGTTGCAGACTTTGTGGTTGAGCCACGGCGTTCACGAAGAGATTGCGAGGTCGATAGAGACCAGCAGTCACATAGTCGCAACACAGTGGAACCTTTTGTAGGCTTATGCCGAAAATTGTGATTTTCTTTTGCGACTGGTGAGTAGTAGTATTTTCCAATGTCTGTTCAATATACTTGAATTAAGTTTCGAAAGCTGTTGAAACTTTTTTCCTATCGTCTTTACCCGTCCCTAGTACATGTTAGAGTGATGCAACAGTTTGGTTTCTTGAAAGTACCAAATAGAATCAAAACACCAAATTGACTTAGATTCAGTAGCTGCAAATAATTGTCCTTAGGCCCAAACTTTGTGTGATCAACATTTTGATTTCTACATAGCATTGTACTTCGTGATACTTGAAATTTCAGATCATCTGAAGATCTATTACGTATTTGGAGTTTTCCTTTCATTCAGAATGAAAGAAATAATTGAATGAATTTTGGCAGTTATTTACTGTAATCAAAGCAGACTTATTAAAGAAAATACTACTACAGCAAAATGATGAAAAAATATTATTGTGATTTTTGTTCCACCACTAATAAAGAATAAATTATAACTGACTTTAGTCTTGTGTATCGATTACTAGTTTAAAATCTGCAGTGCTAATTTTTGTTTGTACTAGGTACTTAACTCACAATTGCAAGCAAGCATTTGTGAAATGCTCTTTCTTTCTGAATAAAAAAGAATTTATTTATTTATTGGTAAATATTGAAATAAACTGTTGTATAATAGTGATATATAAAAGTTGAATTTATTTTTGTGTTTTATTCCAGTGGAGTATTATTGACACCTAAATGGTGGGCTGAGCAGGTTGTATATTGCCTGTTCCCACAGAAAACGAAAATTTTACTTGTAAACATTGCTCAAAAAAAATAGTGAACAAAGTGAAGTGTATCAAATGTAGTAACTACTTCCATCCAAAGTGTCTTAAGCAATCTAGTGACCCAAAAAAGTGGATTTCAAACATGAACCAGATTAACTAGCCGATGACCTACTTCATTTATCTGAAGAAGACTTCCTGAAATAGGAAAATAACTTAGCAAAATTTCTGCTGATATGAAATCGATTATTGCAGGCAAAAATCGAGTCATTATATTACTTCAAGAGAAAATTGCATTTTTGGAAAAGAAATTCATAATACACTGAGCAACCCAAAACATAAAACACAGAATCACAATTCCAACAAAAAATGAAAAATTCATTCAGAAGAAATGTTAAGAAAAAACACATACAATAACAAAACGATGAATTAGACATTGTTAGAAACTATAACATACAAGATGTCACACTCAAAAATTGGAAATAAGCTACAAACTGATAACCAAACAACTGATCTGGAAAATGAATAAAGGAGGTTTATGACGGACATTATTCATTCAAATGATGATAATAAGAGCAATAAAGGTTTTCAAGAGGTGGTACATAGTAGTTATAAAAATAAAAGTGAAATAACATCGTCAGTGGTGAAGGTGATAGTAATTTTCATGTGTATGATGATCAACACAAAAAGATATGGTAATTCCTATCCAAAGTACTCGATAATATGAAAGAAGAAAACGTAAAGAAACATATAGAAGCACAAACAGAAAAAATCACTAGAAAACCATGAAATCTAAGTAAAAAAAGCTACTGACATTAAGTACAAGGCATAATAACCAATCATTTATGATAGGTGAAGGTGATAGGAGAAAGTATATGAGCCCAGTTTCTGGCCAAAAAACATGGGCTGAGAGCGATTCAACTTTAGGAGACGAAATCATCTTCTCGAGAACCAAAACATAAAAAAAGGAAATACAAACCAGCCTGTTACTTTTTTTTGGAAGGAATCAGATACAAAATACCCCCAGGTACAAAATATAATGCACCAAAATGTTCAGTTTTTGGGAAAGAGCATCAACATGTTACATAAGGTCATTGAAGATTTGAAATGTTCACTGGTGTGCATTACATTGGCAATCACAACATAATATAAAGAACTACAACTTTAAAGGTCACAATCAAGTGTCTAGCTATTGCAGAAGAGAAGGCCGACATAGGGGCTCAGCTTTATATGCATCCAAGGAGAGCGTTAGCAGTCACGTCGATGAAGCTACATTTTTGAGGGCTCCAGTGCAGCCTGCAAAATTGGTGAAACCTAGTTCAATGTAGTTTACATCTACAGGTCCCCAACAACGCATAAACACCAGAAACCTGTATCTCCAAATATATATATATATATATATATATATATATATATATAACTGACTGACAGTGATCTATCAACGCACACCCCAAACCACTGGACGGATCAGGCTGAAATTTGGCATGCAGGTAGATG
>WOGP01009271.1:0-10820 GCA_015342065.1 Leptinotarsa undecemlineata | reverse complement strand
TTAAAATAAAAGACAAAATGTCTAGACGAAAATATGCTCATGAAAGAATGTTGTGTTAAATCATGAAAGAACTCATTGAATGCTCCGTTCATCGATTCCATATTTATTATTTCAATAAACCTACACTCTTTCACTTTTATTTTTTAGTAGATGATTTCATCTTTATAATCCCGAACGAAAATTTCTGTATTCGTGACTTGCCATAAATATACTATAGTATGTAAAATGGACAAATGAAGTACTCTACTCTGCAGATAAGGGCGTCAAATTCGATAACTACTGACCATACCTCACATTGAGGTGGGTGATTATTGTGTCCAAGAACCATGTGATCTGAAGTGACGTAATGAGCCTAAAATGACAGAATTTTGCATTCCTAGTAAAGATGTCTGCCATAGTTCGAGAATCTCATACGATCTTGAGGAATAAGAGCTCTGATAATTATAACTTCAACTTGTATTATTATAATCTCATTGAATCTTCATGAAAGTTATTCTTAATTTCACCGCCTATTTCTCATATATTCCAATCCTCCTTTTTCAATTCAGCGAATCGAAAACAAACAATTATACTTTCTGCCGACCAGTTTTCGATTCTGGAACGTTGGTTTTTGAGATACGATCATTAAAAGTCAGTAAAAAATTAATTTAATTATTTGTAATGAACTTTTTTCAGTTGGGCGGTGTTGATGTTTTGCCCGATAGCGAATCTGACCGTAGTAACTTACAGGTGACGGGAAACCACCCAATTTACTGACGAGAATCGTTTGAAATTTTAATAGGGGAGCATGCTCAAGTTCTTTCTACAAAATTACTTGAATGATTGGGAATAAGTGACAGAAAATTTCACATAATAATGGTATAGAGTAGAGCTGGTGATAAGCATTGCTCAGTGAAACTATTGCAGCATAGTAAACATCATCAGCATAGTAGACAAAAATTTTTTGTTAAACTTTGACAAAACAGTTAGGGAAACTGAAAAACTCATTCATAACCGAACTTGTTATTTGTGTGTTGGTATCATCCTGTTTCGAAGATCCATGTATTGGTGTAAAATCCAGTCCATTTTTTATATGCATGTACCTCGATTCACGACGATCTACTTGTCTATCGTTCATTATCAAAGTAATAAATAGGGGATCCTCATATCAGTGGGGTTGATTATTTATATTCTATTCGAATAATCATCTTACTATCTGTCGTTCAGAACAGAACTGAACTCTTCATATACAGTACTACACCATATATGTTCACTCGCGTCTGTCTATATGTCTATCTCAGAATGAACTCACAAAAATCCGAACAGATTTTTATACGACAGCGGGGCATGCACAAAGTATATGCTTGGCTACTACATCATTTTCCAAACAGAGTCGACACACACTGCCTTCCGACAGTCCAAGTCTTTGCACATGATGAATCAAATGACAGTGACTGTAAGTAAGAAGGCCTGCTAGATATCGTAGTTCATTTCTACTGTAGTCCAATATCTGTTTGGTATGAAATTTCGAAAGAGGAATAAATGCCTTGGAGTAAGCCAATCCTGAAAGATTCTGCCAGAAATCCATAAATCTTCTTGCCATCCAGGTGTTCAAAGTTTATTTGGAAAAGCCTAAAGCGATGCCAATCACAGGTTCTGATCCGATGAAACTGCTTGCAGCACCCACCTTTGCAAAGGAGTCAGCAGCTTCATTGCCTTCCAGTCCAGTATGGCCAGGAATCCAGACCAGTGACAATATGAAAAGTCTTCCTATCGGGGAGAGTCGTTTTTGGCAATTTGCTCCCAATTTAGACGTTGCTTGGTAGAAGCCAAGAGCAACCAACGCCGGTTGCCTGTCCGAGAATATTTTTATTGACTTCTGTGTGAGATTGGATTTATCCAATACCTCCGCACAAAATTCAATAGCGTAAATTTCCTCTTGAAATACAGTGGCATAAGTTCCTAGGCAGGTAGATATATCTGTCCTGGGTCTGCGACTTAAAATACCTGCATCAGAACCGGAAGGTGATTTTGACCCATCTGTGAACCATCAACTATCCGCTCTTCATATGTCCTTTTTCCGGAGGATCCAGTCTGCTCTGCTCGGGAGTAGTACTTTATAAGGCAGTTCGTAGTTGACAGTTTGAGGCATAAAGTCACAGGTCATTTCCAGAATGCAGTGACTTCCAGTGTCAACCAACAGTTTGTTGCACTCTGCATTAAATTGATGTGTGCAATTGGCAATGTGCACAAGTCTGTATGCAGTCCTTCTAGCCTCTCTCTCCAGAAAAAAATGTGGAGGGGAGGTAGATCTAGAAGGATTTCCATGGTGGTGATACTGATGGTACCACTGATAGCCAGACAAGCCGGTCTCTGTAAGCCAGAAAGCTTCGATTGGGCCTTAACCTCATGTTTCACCACAAATCTTTCGACATGTCCATATAGACATATATATGGATATTTCCTACATGATAAAAACAATGACTTACTTAAAGAAATATATTTTCTACCATCCTGCCACTCACCTGTCTCCCTTAGAAGGCGAATGTATCAATTGTTTTTTCGTTAACCAGCTGCGCCTCTCCCCCTACAAATGACAACTCTCAAAAATCCAGACTTATGCGAGCTGAGGACTAACGAGGTCTTCATTTTTTACGGTTTATTCCTTAAACGGGTTGGACGATAGGGCGTGAATATCGATCGTTCGGACTTACTCTGTGCCAGTAGGTAGAACGGTAGTTCCACCGGCATCGATTTCCTAATCGCAAATGATTTACAGAATAAACCTAATAAAAACAATTGAACATAAATGCATATTATCATTATAACTATTTCAAATAACTGGTATAAAATATGTATTTTATCAGTTCGGACTTCCATTGTCTAATATTTTATAAATTGATTTGAAATTCCTGAGAAAAATTAAATTAATAATATTAATTAATATCAATAAAATAATAAAAAACGAAAAACTGAAATTACAAAGAAATAACATACAAGCAACAACCAAAAAATAAAAATTGAAATAATAATGAAAGCTGAAAATAAAAAAATTTTATCAACAAAAAATTAAAAATAAAAATTAAAAGATCTCAAACAAAGTTACGTCACGACGTTTCAATTGTTAGTTTCCACAATCGTCTTCTGGTGAAAACTGGACTCATCCCTCCGAGATCTGACTAGTTATAGGTTATTCGAGTACTTTCACCTATCCCCTCTTCCCTCTTTCCGTTTCATTGGTTTTAACGGGAGATGACCGTTTGGCGGGGAATGCTCGTTTTTTGCTTGATTAGAGGTTTCCGTATGTTACGTATCTCTATGCTAGCTTGACTAAATTTTTTCTAAACCAGTGTTCCTCTTTGTGGATGATTTCAGCTTGAGCCCACTTGATATTATGTTGATGAGTCCAAATATGCTCTGCTATTTCGGATTTGCTGGTTTCTCCTCGCTGTGTGTGTTTCTTGTGCTTAGCAATGCGAACTTTCGATGGCCTCTTCGTTTCACCGATGTATGATTTTCCGCACTCGCAAGGTATCCGGTAAATGCAATTCTTGGAATCTCAACCCTCGTTTGGTGGCCTGGTCTTCATGAAGATGCTACTAATAGTATTCCCAGATCTGAAGCAAGTCCTGATGTTATACTTAGATCAAATCCTCTCCGATAATCCTCTGATGTAGGGAAGTACAAGTACTGGATGTAGCGGCTACTCTTCCTTGTGAAGCTCTTGCTGCCTTCTAGCTAAAGCCTGTTCTACCATCACTCTGGAGTAACCATTCCATTGAAGGCCATTTTTGATGATGTCTAGTTTCTTTTCGGCACCTTCCTTTGTATTGAAGAGCCCGAAAGCACAATCTAGTAGAGTCTTGATGATTCATCTCTCAGTCGATTGATCGTGGTTGAATTTCTGGTTCAGTTACTGTCATGTGTGAGGGGGTTTTCGATATACAGATGTTTCCTATTTAGTGTCGGTCCTCTTCACCAATATCTCTGAGAAAACCAATTCGTTATGGATTTCCTTCTCCATTGTGAAAGTGGTGGAATGACTTACGTTGTTGATGTGCTTCAGGAAAGTATCTAGTTCTGCATTCACATGGTTCCATATTATGAAGGTATCTACGTATGTTATCCAGAGTTTCAAACCACCTCATAATTAGCTATAACCTAGTAATTCCATAGACCAGTCACTTTGCTATCAGTGATATCAGAAATCATGCGGAAAGCTTCAACAACTTGAGCGATCATCAATATGGTTTTCGGAAACAAAGATCAACAATGGCGAAACGAAAGCTGTTACGCTAAATATTTCTGAGGCATTTAACAATGTGTGGCATGCGGGTTTGCTGACAAAACTTAAATGCTATGGCGTGTCGGATCAGTTTTCTGTATGGCTCTTCAGCTTTTTGAACGAACGTTCTCTTCAAGTGGCTATCGATGAATATCCCTAAAATACTTTCACCACCAATGTTGGTGTTCCCCAGGGAGCCATATTGTCTCTGATCCTCTTTTTATTGCATATCAAAAACTCGTTGGGAAAATCCAAGAATCTAATATATTCCTTTGCTGAAGACGGCACATGTGTCTCGTCATTTAATTTGGATTCCAGGACAACGGCTGCGGATGCACATCTTTACTGGCAGCAGTAAGTTGCATATCTTGAAGAGAATCTAGAAGTTATTTCGAGTTGGAATGAAAGTAACCAAGTTCAATTCAATGACTCAAAAACTCAGACATCGATTTCCTCCCAAAAGATAAATGTCTCCGAACCAGATATTATAATGTCAGGTCAGACAATTCCGTTATCTACTTCGATAAGTTTGTTGGGGGTTAAAATGGACACCAATATGTCTTTGCACAATCATTTCGCGGGAATTGCGAAGGTTGCTTCTCAAAACCTTGGAACACTGTTCTGAAACAGAAAACTGTATACACCTCAGCAATTATAATGCTTTATAAAGCGCAGATCGTACCTCCTTTGGAGTATTGTTTTTATGTATGGATCTCCGCCCCCAAACATACCCTGAAGCTGCTGGATTTCATCCAGAAAATAGCCATCCGTCTGATTGGAGACGAGGACATCACATGCAACTTCACTTGTTACTAACTCTTTTATTTGGAGAAGTGCGTTTATGTGGAATAAAATAATCACCAGCGACTCAAATCCTATATGAATTACTACTTTCGCGCAAGCACCTTCCTAATAGCACCTTAAAAAAACTAATTCAAACTCGTGGGAAATCAACCCATGTTTTCACTTCACTCCGCAAATTTTTGTAGTTGCGCCAGATTAGAGTTACTTTTTTCTATGTTTTATTTTTTCGAAAGAACTGTGATTTAGTGTGCCATAATATTAAATTTGTTACAATTCGTTGACACAGCCTGGCAACTCCAATTCAAAATGAATTGCTTTTAAAATATAATTTACAGTCTTCCTCAAATTCCTGAATTGTTCTGTCACTCATTTCGCTGGGGTATGTCAGTTATATTGTGCATTTCGGGCTTCAGTCTAAACGCCAGTCACTACGATATAAACGTTTAACGCACGATTAAAGCTCATTCCGATCTCGCATTATTTCAAATGAAAGTGATGTCAAAATCCCCATGATATATTAATAACGGTTTTGCTGTCTCGTTAATTTCAGCTTTGTTTATTCAAAAAGGAATTTGGAATTTGGAATCCGTATTGCAAATCGGCAACGAATACAGAAGAGTGAGCTTCCATGAATAACAAACATCGTTTAATTTGTTGAATAGCTACAGGGACGGCCCGATTAATTCACCACTCTGGCACTATTGAAATAAACAACATATGAAAATTTTTTGTTGGTGGGTAAGTGATAAACTTCTATATCGTTCATAGAAATGGTTTTTAAGGCTATAAATTCTTCTGTATCTCGCCACTAGATGGCGTTGTAGAACAATTTTTTTGAAAGCACAGTTCTATAACGTTGCGCACGCCTAAGTTCATTGAGTCTGATTCTGTCAAAACTTTGGAACAGCAGCGATACAGCAACAAAGTACTAATTAGTACTACAACTTCCTAATTCTACAGGGGTGAAGCCGCGGACAACAACTAGTCATTTTATATTTTCAATGTAGCTAATGTGATTTTTTCTTGTGGAACTTTAGACACTGAATGTAACTACTCTAGCATATTTCAATTATTTAAGAAATCCATATAAACACTAACTGATACAATTACTTCAAAATTTTTACTATAATGGTTGTACAAAACACACCGCTATGCAATTTCTTGTCTAACATAAAATTGAATTTTTGATTCGGGCTATTTGACCTCGTCAGTGCAAGGTAGTGTCTATAATTAACATCAAGTCGATGATTTCCAATAATTGATAATCAAATTCCTTTCAAAGTATTACTCGAACTAGATAAAAGCAAACAACAAACAATATAGTAGTCAATGCCCCATCTGCCCGTGAACGAGGTAACCAACCACACATCGGAAATTCGCTCAATTCCCCGTATAAGGAAGAAAATTTCACAAAATGAGTGGGTATACTAGTATACCCACATGTAAATCAATTTATCTGAAAGAATAGTTCGTTCGGGCCAGTTTAAAATATCTTACACTGTAGGTTAATGGACTAACACCTATCAGAAAACTGCTACTTCCTTGATCAATCAATTGAAAATCGATTCCGGCAGTTGAATCGCCAACCGCATATGTAGGAATAACTTCAGTGAAGAATACTGCACTGACACCTGTCGGATATAATACAACGCCCCTCGTTTTCTTAGCCAGGGTAGTAGTTGTTTTTTATAGTTGTTAGTCCATTAACCTACAGTGTAGTGTGATTTATAGAAAAGCTTACCGTTTGAATATATGACAAGTTTCCGATACAAAAGTATACATACATAGATCACTGGCATCGTCGCTGTCGCATTTCCAAATTTCGGAATAAGAGACTCGTGAAAAAAAGTTTTTGACTTTCTATCACTCTATCTTGATACAAAAAATGAGGGAATCTTTCAAAGAAAAGAAGGAAGAAATCAATTTCAAAATGAGTAACCCTGTATAAAAAGCCTTAATTTATGAATGAATTGTGTGTATTCTCTTATAATATTATCCAGATTGATACTGAATAGCTTATAAGGCAAATGACTTACGGCGAAACTTCGATGTCTACCGTGAGGATGACAGTGTCCCATGTAAGTGAAATTTTTACTTTTCATTCAGTTATATTGTTGAGAAATCATGTGAATGATATCTAATTCAATTCTATAACGAATGTTTGGAATGAAAACTGAGTGGAAAAAGTGTTTTTATATAATTTAGTGTAAATATGGAAGTATCTCCACCGAAAGTTTTTCTTTCGTGTAATTCAATGTTTATATGAAAGTAGTTGTTTCAGGAGGACTTTATTTATAGTTTGTGTTTGAAAGTGACTTCTTTGCATGATCTACACATCTATGTATAGAGTTATTTCTTTTTAAATTGATTGCCTCCTTCGTCTCTTCAGAAGATTCATACACTTCTTTGTATCAGAAAGGAGCAGTAGTACACCTTGAAATCTAACCCTATCAATTTAAATAAGATTTATTTGGCTGAGATTCAGTCAAATAAGCGAATGAATGTTATAACGATGTTATCGATAACATGAATAGATCAAATTAATTTCGTGACATACAATCGTAAATTATGAATGAATTGTTTGCTTTCTCTTATAATGTTATTCAGATTGGTACTGAGGAGCCCTAAGGAAAGTGTTTTACGGCGAAATATTAAGTTCTACCACTGGGGTTGACAGCATTTCATGTAAGTATGGTTTTTACCTTTCATTTAGTATATCGTGTAGGAATTCTGTGAATGATATCTGATTCAGTTCCATTACGAATGTTAAGAATATAAACTGAGAAGAGAAAAGTGGTTTTTGTATAATTCAATGTTCATATGAAAGAATGACACTTGCCTTATGAGCTTTTCAGTACCAATCTGGATAACAGTATGCGACAAAACACACAATTCATTCATGAATTATGATTTTATATCGCGAAATGAATTTGATCTTATCATGTCATCGATTACATCTTTATGAAGTCATTCGCTCATTTGATTGAATCCCAGTCAAAAGAATCTTGTTTAAATTGAATTGGTGATATTCATAAAAGAAATTAGTAGAAAGCCAATAACTGTCTTTCCAAAAATCAATCACTGCTAAAAATATAACCCTTTCAGTTCAAAGAAGCTTACCTTGTTATCTCCTCAGTATCGGCATCAGCATCCATCAGAATTCAATCTATTCATAACATCACAACTTATGATGATAGTAGGTAAAGACATTCATACGCTTTGATTCAATCCCAACCAAATAAATCTTGTTTCAATTGAAAGTGTTATATATTGAAGAAAGATTATTTTTGTAAAATGAAGATTTTTGACTTTTTACTTCTTTTTTGACTTTTTACTCTTCCATCTATACAGATGCCGCTATACTATGCTATGCTATACTATGCCGTGGTTTCCGGATTTGATTTATTTTCCAATTCATCAAAAAGGAAGGGACTCTAACTGTTTGAATCTTTCGACGCCAAATCTTTGTCTATCTTTCTGAATGCCATGAATTTAAAACGATAACTAACGCATTTTCATACGAAGATCGCCAATGGACTAAGTCATTCAGGAAAGAGATTGGCTTATGCGTCTTATGTGTTAAATTCATTACTATCTTATGTGAATTTGATGATGAAATATTTAGAAGTTGAGGCGGCATTTGTCTATTATCTGAGGATAGCTCACCACAACCATTTCATTTTTCAAAATAGTGGTCAATTATAATGTGGTATTTGAAAAACTATTCAGTTTGGTATGATATTGTTCCCTATACATTATTCCAAATAAATACGATGGTTGTCTTGAACATTTCATGCACATCATAATAACCCCTTTCAATGTACAAATCAAATGAATACCCTAGAAATCATCGCAGAATTGCATGGTTGTATTTCAAGTGTTGAATCGTTTTGGAGGTTAGGATCGCACTTTTTCTAGTTGTCTTTAGGTAGATAGGAACTTAACTGTTATAAACATCAAAGTAAAATTATTTTGAATTTGTAACGAGAAATTAGAAACGTAGTATATTTTATTTTTTTGTTATTTATAAGAGCACTACGGTAACGTCCATTTTACATGGAACCGGGCAGCGGTGAGGCATTAAAAAGACGACGGGATATATAAGACTATTGCAATTTTCGTAGAGATCTATAACTTTTATATAAATGGAATACGTTACTTGCTGATAATGTTGCATTATAGAAATTTTCAAGCATTCAAACTGAACAGACACTAAATTACTATTTCACATTTCTATCTTTATTTGTTCATGCATAATCTATCTGTTATTGCATAAATAAGTTTTATGTTCTTGGTTTTACAAAACTAAATTGAAATTGAATAGGTAAAATCTGGTTCCATTCAAAATAGCTTCTGAATAAATCAAGTTTCGAGAAATAATAAGTGAAAAATACTGCTGTGTCCAGAATCATCTCAACTATATATTAGTATATTTTGTATTAATCAAGATTGGACCAGAAGACAAAAGTGATACAAAAACCGATATAATCCGTGAAAAATCGTCAGGAAAAAACCGATCAGGGAGTTCTAAAGAAGTGTTATAGACAAAAAAGTTTAAATAAACAAATATTTCTACAATTTCTTATCAATCCTCATTGGGCCAGTGGCGTTCTGAATAGGAGAAATTGTGACTGATAAAGAATGTCCATTTCTAATGAAATAATTTTGGAGGAATTGAAGAAAACTAAACAGGAATTGAAATTGATCATGGAAGCGGTAGAAGTACGAATCTCATTATAAATTGAAGATCTGAACAGAAAACTCCTTCAGTTAGAAAAAGAAAGCCTACAATTAATGATTGCGAATGAGAAATTGGAAAAAAAAGCTGAATAGAACAATATTATTATGTTTGGGTTAGAAATTAAGAGAGAGGACTTAACACTAGATTACATAACACAGAAACTTAAGAATTTAGTTGGTGTGGATGTTTTGGAAAGTGATATTAACAATTTCTACCCTCTTGGAAAAGTGAATAATCCACCAATAAAAGTTGAGTTTACAACGTTCTTGAGAAAAAAGTCAATATTAAACAACACAAAAAAGTTGAAAGGAACAAATATATCTATATCACATGACCTGACAGTTAAGCAAAGGGAAGAGTATAAATTATTGAGGAGGCATTTAAATTTGGCTAAAGCAGATGACAGTGGAAACTGCTTCATCAGAGGCAACAAACTATACGTCAACGGCCGTAAATACACACCGGAGGAACTGAATAGGGAAGGAGAAGCTGAAGTAGAAATTCCAGAAAAACAAATAAGTGCTCCCAGTACTCCAACCCCATCAGTATTTACGGAAACTTTCAGCCAGAATTTGGAATTTTCTAAACCATCAACCGAAAATATCCCACTCAAGAGTACTCCTAGTCAACATCCTGGGAAAACAACAAAAGAGGTATTTGATAAATTTAAAATGAAGACCCGTTCCACCAAAGAATCAAAATAATCAATAAATTTTCATTAATCTCCATCTAGAATTAAAATAATTTGTATTTTTTTTGAGTTTATTTCCTAATTTAAAGTTTTTCCGTTCTTTTTTGTCCCTCATAGCATTGATATACATTCAACATAAAACAGATATTGATTTGAAAATTGAATCAATGGATCCCTTCATTCAGGAATATCAAAATGAGCCAAAAAATGCTGTAAGGATACAAAAATTGACATATTTCGATCTATATGTAGAAAAAGGAAAAAATCTTTAAAGATATTCCATACCAATATCAGAAGTATAGTGAAAAATTTTGATGAGC
>WOGP01009270.1:0-12676 GCA_015342065.1 Leptinotarsa undecemlineata | reverse complement strand
GATAGACTATAGAAATGGCGACTATTTACCAGGGTGATCCCAGAAGTACCCAGCCTGACCTAGACATGGCAGTAGTTTTTTGAAAAATATCACGGTATTAGAAAATAAACAATCTATGAAGCCGATATGTTAGGATGGCTAGTGTTAGGTACTTGAAAATAAAATGTCTTAATGTAAGGTCGCTGTTACCCTCTCTTCAGGAGTTGAAAATTCTTATTTCAGATAACGAATTCGACATATTCTCAATATATGAAACATGGCTTACTAGCAATACTGGCGACAACCAGATTGCTATTGACGGGTATAAACTCTACCGGGTGGACAGAATTTCAAGAGGAGGAGGAGGAGGGGTCTGTATTTATGACGTAATAATATTCACAGTAAAACTATTTTGTGTATGGGTCAAACTTGTGAACTTTGGATCAAAATTAAAATAAAAAACAATCGATAGCAATAGGAGTACTCTATAGACCTCCGTCTGAGGATGTTAGTACATTTATAAATGAATTTGAAGATAGTCTTAGTACATTTTACACAACTGTGGACAACTTAGTTTGTACAGGGGATTTAAATATTGATTTTCTTGACTTCCAAAATTGTAACGATGATAAACTTTCTTCTGTTTTGAACTCATTCAATCTTACTAATATCATAAACACCCCTACCAGAATTACAAAGCGCACAGCTACCTTATTAAACGTTGTTATAACTGTGGAAGATGATGTGTCAGAGAAGAGTGTTACTGACGTTGGTGATGCATCTGATCATTTTTAGTAAGTTGTAAATTGTGAATATAGGGGATCAATCAGTTACCTAAAATGTATACATATAGAAATTTCAAGTAATTTGATGAAGGAAACTTCAAGAGAGACCTGCTTCTAACACCTTTCTTTAGAATTCTTGACCTAGAGAATGTTGAAGAAAAAGTAAACTTCATTCTGCAGTACTCTTCCTTAAATTCATACTGACCAAAACCCTAACATATTTGCATTGAAAAATTACTCATCGGACAGATGTTCACAATCTCAATGTTAGAAATGAAGGTTTATTAACACCTACTAGCTTTTGACTTTAACTTTCAAGGCGCAGTTTCAGTTATCAATTTTGCGCAATCTATAATAATATTCCTGAAATAATCAAAAAGAGTGGGATTCAGCGATTTCAAGTTAGATTTGAGAAATATTCATTTGAAACTCAGTGATCTATTTTATTATTATTCTCATCATACCATGCCTTGATTACAGTAGAACGGATTATTTTATAACAATGCTTTTATAACACCGCAGCGGTTAAGTGGAAGAGAACTTTGCCTTTTGTTTCCAACTTATTCATATTTTTGTCCATACTGTTCACCAACTGTGGAACCTTATCAGTTGTAAACAATACAGACATTTATTATTATTATATGTTTCAAGTTTGAATACTCCAGCTGAAATAAATCAAAAAATATATAATAGAAAAATTGCTAATTTTCGTGATTTTCTGATATACATACATTACATACAGTGCTAGTCAAAAGTCCCCTCCCCCCCTCGTATCTTTTGAACGGGTATACTTATAATAATGAAATCTGAAGGGTGGAAATAAACGGATGTAGGCTTCTTAACTGGTCATAACAGGTAACGCAATAGTCATAAATGACGTCACAAGGCCACTGTGACCAAAAATTTTAAATGGGACCCTATGGCAAGTGATAGCTTGTTTGAAAGGTATTGAAAATACCTATTCAGTCATACCAATTTTGTTTGGGTTTCGGCTGATTCTGATTGATAAATTGAAGAAATACGAAAATTATAGTTTCGCATTTAATTAATAAAGATTTAAGAACCAGTTCTTATAATAAGTGTTCAAAATGNCTGACTTCACAGATAGACGCAACTTGGGCTGTGGAAGAAGTAGGGTTCACTACCATTTCTCCCAGTATGTCAATTTTTTTGTCATCACTAATTGTTGGTCGACCAGATCGTTTGGCATCTTGAACACTACCTGATGCTTCAAACTTCCGAAGAAGCTCCCTCAAATAAACCCTCGATATAGGGCGATCGGGGTACCTCTCATTAAACAGTCGTTCCGCTGCATGGAAATTGTTTCTACATTCACCAATTATTAAGATAGCTGCTACTTTGTCGGCTACAGTACGTACCATTTTGCCTATGTAAACACTTAAACGTCTCGTTAAACAATAGCTTAGGTAAATTTTCAAGGTATAAACACTTTTGACAAGTAGATAATTCCAACACGTCAACCTTTTTGACAATTAACCAGAGGCGTACTTTAAAATCTTTATTAATTAAATGCGAAACTATAATTTTCGTATTTCTTCAATTTATCAATCAAAATCAGCCGAAACCCAAACAAAATTGGTATGACTGAATAGGTATTTTCAATACCTTTCAAACGAGCTGTCACTTGCCATAGGGTCCCATTTAAAATTTTTGGTCACAGTGGCCTTGTGACGTCATTTATGACTATTGCGTCACCTGTTATGACCAGTTAAGAAGCCTACATCCGTTTATTTTCACCCTCCAAATTTCATTATTATAAGTATACCCGTTCAAAAGATACGAGGGGGGGGAGGGGACTTTTGACTAGCACTGTATATTGCTATATGACAGTCGTCAAAAATATCATTTGAAGATTTGAATTTCAGAATGTATTATTTCAGTAAAAATTGATATCCAGAAAAAAAAGATTTGCACTTTCTACTTCTCAATTTTCATACAAAAAATGTGTGAATTTTCCAAAGAAAGGAGGGACCCAATTGATTTCAAAAATAGGTAAATCTAAATAAAGAATTGTATATCAGGCAAAAAAGTAACTTTCAAGACAAATTATTTTTTACGAAGACTGATTTATACAAAAACACATTTTCTATTCAGTTTGTAGAAAAATTCGTAATGCAATTGAATCAGATATCATTCACAGGAGTAATACACAATATATTAAATGAAAAAGTTGAAATATACCACTTTCATCCTCACAGTGCGGACATCTGATATTTCGCTGAATAGAGAACGTTTTCAGGGTTCACATTAAAGTATTTCTTTTGAGAGTATTTTTTGTTTTCAATATTTATATGGATGTAACTAATTCGAGAGCTATTTTTCTCCAGTTTGTGTCTGAAAGTCAATTCTATGCATGATCTACTCATCTTTGTATAGAGTTATCCTATTTGAAATTGATTGATTTTCTTCATTTGAGAGGTTTCTACATTATTTTTCATAAAGATGGAGAAATAGAAAACCGAAACTTCTCAATCCTAAAAATCATTATCTTCCTAAAATATACTCCTTTGCTTTAAACAAGATTCCTATGGCTGGGATTTCATCAAATAAGTCAATAAATGTAATGACATTACATAATGTCATCGGTGACATGAGTAGATTAAATTAATTAGTGACATGAAGTCGTAATTTCCTGAATGAATTGAGTATTTTTCCTCATAATGTTATGCAGAAATGGTGCTATACAATTGATAAAGCAAGTGTCTTATGGCGAAAAATTGAATGTCCACCAGTGAGGATGACAGTGTATCATGTAAGTGAAAATTCACTTCTTCCATTCATTATATTGTGTAGAAATCCTGTGAATGTCACCTGATTCAACTTCATTACCAATGTTTCAAATACAAGCTGAATGAAGAAATATATTTTTTGTATATATGATTCAGTTTTCACATAAAAGTTTTCATTTTGAGAATATTTTTCTGTCGTGTTTATATGAAACTTACTGTTTTAGAAGGCTTTTCTTTCAGTTTGTATTAGAAAGTTACTACTTTGCATGATCTGTGCATCTTCGATGTAGTTATTTTTTTGGAATGGATTGTCTTTCTCCTTCCTTTGTAAGATTCAACCATTTTTCTTATGGAGATGGAGGAGTGAAAAGCCAAAACCTCTCTTTCCTATTATTTACAGAGTTTTGTCATTTACCTCTAACTGACAGATGCTCACACCTAGTACTGACTTCGAAGAAGTTAGGTGAGATTGCGAAAATACTTGAAATATCCCATTTGAATTGAATAAATATGAAATACAGGAATTTTTTTTTTTTGATAAAAGAATTCCATTCTGAAAGTGTAAAATGCATTATTCCATTTTTTCCGTTACGACATCTTGATGAGCTACTGCGATATAAACAAATGATGAATAATGACGAAAAGCCTTTATGTGATATCTGTAATTTCGAAATAGTGTTAATTTCATAAGCAGCAATGTTCAAACGAACAATTTCGACTTAAAAGTCAACGAAAGCCCAACTGTTTTCTCTCTGACGAGTGATAATCACGTCGTTATTTCCATCATTCAGCTGTGAATTTCAAATTCAATATATACAGTATGTCTCGGTAAATTGAAAGTATGTGAAAACCCAATAAAAATTCTGCAAAGATTCAAACCTGAAATGCATTGAACAGTTTTCCAATTTGCTCATATATAAGGATCATGAATTTTCCTCGAAAGTGAATTAGGTGGAATGGACAAGCACATTTTCCCGGTAACTTAACCCACCGTCGAGAGCAAAATCTGCCTATACTTAGAATTCATAGAAAAAAACATGTTTCATACGATGCTAGTTCGAAGAATTATTCAAACTTGATAAAAAATTGATTCCTTAAACTTTTTTGATATTTAGAGAAATAACTCAGTTTCAAAATGAATTGAAGAAATATCTTCTGGAGATTAGTAACGAGACTACCATATCATAATGATTTCTCAATTCGATTGAACTGGAATGACTAGATATTATGATATAACGGCATTACGATCTTCATTCGGGTTTGAGGTCCGTTGTGGTTTGGAAGTTAATCCTAACATTTCGCCAGCACGAGTGGCTGGTTTCTTCAGAGGTCTATTCATCCTGGTCGTTCTCCGATGATCGGTAAACCACGTCCACCATGTAGAAAGTTATAGCTTCTACAACAACTACAGCTGAACTACAAGTTTCAGATGTTATAAACCAGGATTTCGAAAACCAAGATGACGAATGGCAAAGAAAAATAAGATCGCAAAGAGAACAACAGTTGAATACTAGGGTGATCTATTTCTGAGCTTCGCGACGAAAAAACATTCTGTCATTCTGTTTAAAACTTCGGAGAGAAGTGTATCTATCACAACATTTTATTCTTTCCTATGAAATAGTAACCGAAATTGTTTCCGCTGGAGCTGAATTAGAAAAAATGGTTAAGGTGCCTCATCTCTTGCTGTCTCTTCCCTCTTCACCCAATGGAGTCATAACAGCTTTTGAAACTCTCATAGAAGATAACCTAAACATTGCTTTTGTGAAAACAAGACTGTTAGATCATGAGGTTAAGTTGAAGAGAAATGATAACAGCATAGATTTGAAGGTACTGCAGATGAAAAAACAACCAACCTCAGGTCTCAGATTCACGAAACAAAAGAAACACAAGATAACCAGAAACACAAGAGCAAAAAACAATCATACCAAAACATATTTTCCGACAGGTGAACAACAAGCTGAAGCCTTCACCAAACCTTTACCACGACCAAATGTTGCAGAAATAAGTATGACCATTGGTTTACATTAGAATTCAAGAATGATTTCAATTCAATATTTTTTTGAGTGGGAATATTGGGTTTATCAATAAAACAATAAATAGGAAGGACCCTGTATTCTAGCTCATCATTTTAATTTAGTATAACTATATAATGGAAACGTTGATTATATCTGTACTCGAATGATTAGGATTGGATACTATCATATATTGAGTTCATTCTGAGCATTCATGAAGATAACGTGTATAACTGAATGCAGTGATTTTCTTCAATGTCCCCCCTTCTTTTATTTTTGAACGGATCAATTCAAAAAATTTAAAGTTTGGGATAATGATATCAATGCATAAATACTTTATTTTGAAATGAAATTGACAGATGGCAACTGGGCGCCATCTGGAAAAATATTGAAAAGGAAAAGGAGGTCTTGTGACATTTTTTTTGAAGGTCCTGATAAATGCTTCTCAACCATAGAATATAATGTCAATTTCTACAACTACTACAAAATGGTGGAACTTTCAATAATTGCCTGAATTCATTGACATTTAACTACATAATATGAGGTAATAAGCTTGAGGTCAGTTCAGAAGATGCTCAAAATGGTTGCCTTGAACTCCTTGACATATGAACAAACTGTCCGATATTTGAGGCCGAACACAGTGACTACAATATCTTTACAAATATTTATTATTATCTGCCGTATATGCAATATTGAAGCTTTTGCTTCAGATAGCCCCATAAAATAATTCCAAAAGTACCAAATCTGGGGAGCGGGCTGGCCATTCTGTAGGACTTTCACGGTCAATCCAACAACAGGGAAAAGTAGTATCCAAATGGTTTTTCACTTCTCTGGAGTGATGTGATGTTGTTCCATCTTGTTGGAATACCATATTCATATCGAATTCATTAGGATTCGTTTCGACGATTTCAGTGATGAGAGGGTTAACAGTAGTTTGCAGCATATTCAAATATAGTTCCTCTATCAAATATTCCTGTCCAAACATTATTTTTTTCTATATAGTGGGTGTGTGTTTCCCGGAAAACGTGAGGGTTGGTGTCACTCCAATAATGGCAATTTTGTCTGTGAATGTTGTCGATCAGAATAAATGTATGTTCGTCACTAAAAAAAATATTCTGGAGATGAGTAGGATGCTTTGCAATGGTTTTCGTCATGATTTCGCAGAATTCTGTTCTTCCATCTGGATCATCTTCAGTTATTGGCTGTACCATTTTAATTTTGTATGGATGCTACCTATCTCTATTCAAAAGTCTCCACACAGTGCAAGGAGTCACCTCCCAAACATTCGCGACAGAATAAATAGACTGTTCAGGATTTACTATAATCTCACCATTCATTGGCACTTGCTGTTCTTTCGGAATAGGCGGATGACCTGGGGGATTTTTATTATGTACACTACCGGTAGTTATGAATTTGGATATAAGTTTCCTCATATACTTTCTACAGATAGGACGATTCGGAAAACGTTCATAGAAAATTCTTTCGGTCCCGTGAAAGCTACCTGTCGCACTGTAAATAAAAATCGCCTAAATTTTTTCGTCCAATAGACATAAATTGACCATTTTAGAGATTGTGGACGTGCTACCTTTCTGCTAGTAAAACAGAAAACTAAATTAGGATATTCTAACTGAAGATTGATGTTCATTGTCGTACTTATATTTTTTGTCGTTTTTATAAATGAAAATGAACTTAACAAACGTTATCGGTTGGAATTGTCGATATAATTGTGTTTGTCTTCAGGAAATTATTAAATGTTCCGCCATTTTGTAGTAGGTGAAGATATTGAAGGTTGTGAAGTATTCGTCAGGAAATTCTAAATGGTATGTCAGAAGACCCCCCTTTCTATTTGATTTTTTCCCAGATGGCGCCTAGTTACCATATTGAAAGTTTCATCTGTCAATTTCACTTCGACCTAAATTTCAATTCTTTGAGTTGACCTGTTGAAAAAATAAAAGAGCGGGAGGGCATTGAAGAAATCCACTGTATAAATGAGTCCACCTAAACTGGTCGTTTTATTTCATGCCCTATCCTAACACTGACTCTACAGACTATAATGTAATTTTCATAGGGCCAATTACTTTTCTAATATGTAATGGAATTGGCCGATACTTGATCACACATTTGATACACATCACTTCATTGTGAATGTTTTACTGGACACTGGACTAAACAACAACACTCGTTTCGCTAAACAACAACTTGCTCAGGCGTATGAAAACGCCTGAGGAAGGTAATATTTCAAACAAACTTCATTCGAGTTCCCAACTTCTGACTAATTCCTCCGGAGTAATATCCATTTTTTTCGTTAATGGCAATTATCACGGAAAGGAGGTAACATGAGAGAGATCGAACATTTTCAAACAATTTCACGACTCAACAACTGTCGCAAACAAATACATTACCGTAGACGAGAATCTACGTGAGCACCGCTCGAAATGGAAAATTACAATATTCATTCTAATGGTTTTCCGATTCGATTGCTTGATTGACACATTATTCTACGTTAGAATGCGTTCGGATGCTCTTTTGTTAGCCCATTCGACTGTTTCAAGTAGCGTATCGGGAGATAACTGGATGGAAAATGTGCGAATTTGAAATAGTGGAAAATTGGAATGGTTTATCGCCGTTCCTGAATGAATAAATGACTGAATTCACAGAAGTACCTATATGGTTTTGGGATAAAAAAATGATGAAGAAGACCGGCTCACATGTTTATTGTAATTATGAAAAATATGATGTGGTATACTGGCATCCCACTGATGGTGATTATATAGTTGGGATACACTGTCTGTTGGTATCACTTATTTTACGATAGGAATTCAGGAGAGGTCCTATGATTCATATATTTTATAATGAAGGATTGAGTCCTATTGAAACGAATGTATTTTTTAATAACTGAATATTGAGTATTTTGGTACAGGCGTAGACTTTCATGAGCCGCACTTTTCGCAATACTTTGCACGACTGACAGCCTTAAACCCAGCCTACTGCATTCCATTGAAAAGAACGAATCATCAACAGTTTGTTTGCGTTGGGGACACCGAAACAGGTTATTCGAAAAAGTTGAATGGAAATCGATTTTGAATCCACATATCGTATATGATGAAATTGGCCGATACTTAATGAAAATCCATAACTAACGTATTCAAAAAACACTTCAATGTGAGATTTTCACCAAACGATTTAAAAAAAACACAAGACGTGTTTCGCAATGCAAATCTCACAATAATGTGAGACCCAAAACTTGGAGTTTGACTTTTTTTGAATTATTATATTCAAATTTGATTTTCAGTAATCAGGTCTGATTAAGAAGGTATAGAAATACCTTCTCATTCAAAGAAATAGGTGTATTGAAAGTATCAAAACTGAAAATAATCATATTATCAAACGTAATTTATTGGAATTTAGTCTACTTTTCTAGCCTGTCTCCAATTTTGAGGAATTTTTCAAATACCTGTTGAGTATGAATGCATTAGAATTTACTCAATTTTGAATGAAACATCGGCATTCTCAATATTTCAAAGAAGTTTCACATTTTGCGTTTCAACAGCTTTGAATTTGGGCTAGAGTGTCATGGCAAGAAAAGGACTCGAATCATCAGAAGGCTAGTCTCAACTCCCCACACTGTAAGTTAACGGACTGACACCTATTAGAAAACAGCTACTCCCCTAGCTAACACCACGAAGGACGTTGGATTATATCCGACAGGTGTCAGTGCAGGATTCTCCACTGAAGTTATTGCTGCATATCCTATCGCTATAGAATTTCAATTATTGAAACACACTTGCAGACTGGTTTTGGGCTGTTTGGCCACTTTATTATACTGACAGAATAAACAAAGCAAGCAATAAGTCAAGAGAAACATGGAAGATAATTAATGATCTCAGAGGACAGGGTAGAAAGCAAAAATTGGATACTCCAATATCATCCACCGATTTCAATAACTATTTTTGCATGATAGGAGGGAAATTAACTGAAAATATTCACATTCCGTATGATCCACTTGATAATTTAATTTATATTGATATAGCAGATAATTTTATTCTATATGACACAAACCTCTCAGAATTGAAGATTCTTTAGGGAGATGAAAAATAAACACACTTCAGGAATTGACGACATCTCCTTGAATATTTTCGGAAATCTACCAGACAATGCTTTATCAGTACTAGTTAACATAGTAAATATCTCATATAAAGAAGGAGTTTTTCCAAATTTTCTCAAAACGTCTTCTCTCCATAAAAGTGGAGATATTGGTATCTCTTCTAACTTCCGACCTATCTCTTTGATAACAACACTTGCAAAGATTATCGAAAAACTAGTCAAGAGAAGACTAGTTGATTTTCTCGAGAGAAACCAGATATTGAACAAATATCAGTTTGGATTCCAGAGTAGAAAAAACACTCATGATGCTATTTTTCATTATTGTACAGTCTATATAACAAATTAAATGATGGAGAGGTTGCAGCTGCTGTGTTTTGCGACGTATCGAAAGCGTTTGACTGTGTTAGTCGTGATACACTGCTTCGGAAGTTTCAACAGTATGGTATAAGAGGTGTAAGTCTCAATTGGCTTGTATCTCATCCATCTGAGCGAAGTTAAATTGGTAAAACGACTAATTATTCTGAGGAAGGAAAAAATAAACTGTGGCGTTACACAAGGCTCAGCCCTAGGTCCACTATTATTTGTTTTGTATGGTAAAATACGCCATGAGAGTTAAAACAAAGTTGTTCTTTAAGCACTAGTTACAGTATATTATGCGATTTTTCACTCTCACATGAAACTAGGGATAATCATCAGAGGCTCATATAATGGGTTGAATAGAGTTTTTCTAAGTCAAGAAAAATCATCAGAATAATCTTCAATGTACTATACTATTTTCTGGCCTGCAGGACTTTATGAACCAAATTTTATTCAAAATTGAAATGTTGAAATATATCTATCTATCCCACCTTGATACCTTGTTCCGTTTCAGAGATAAGATTCACATCCGCAATGTATTATTTCTTTCAATTTGGACGGCAATATCTCCAAACACTGTATATATTCCTCATGTTAATCAAACATTTCTTAGTTCGTTTCCTGAAAAGAAAGCAAACGAGTAGACATGTCCGGAATCCAATTCTCCCAGCTGTATCCCAGTTTCTCCAAAATGAATGCCTCACCATATTGCGTAGGTGATTATTTGTTACGGAGAATACAAATCATGAATTTTATTGTGCGACATTTCTTTCTCTCGGAAAAAAATCAACTTGATCACAAATTATCTCTGTAGCTGGCGGAAATAATCCGAGTATTGATGGGAATTGGGGTTGATACATAGTGGAGAGTTTTTCTGATATCGTCGAGTTTCGGCACCGTACACCGTGTTGGAAAAATATTCAATAAATTTGACACGCTGTGGTACTGTTTGGAGATTGACGCGATTCAATCAATTGAGCTCAAAATATTGCACCTATAATTTTTTTTTTCGGTTTCTATATTTCTATATACATAGAACTGAATAATCAAATTTGTACAGAATGATGACCGTTTTCTTGTATGTTATAAGGCCCTCACCTCTGATACTACCAGTCGGATTCAAAACATATTCTTCGTGTATGATAGCCACATTCATAAGACTATAGGCTATTTGTCATTGCGTTACAATTCTTAGTTGACAAAATAAATATATGGAGATGAAATCACGAAAAATTCATCTGACCCAAGTATCTACACGGTAGGTTCTGGCAAATGCCTGTCGGAAAAGAACTACTTCCCTGGTTAACACCACGCTGGGTATTGAATCATACCTCACAGATATTTATGGAAGATGCATCACCAAAGTCAGTCGCGCAGATGTTTCTCGTCATTTAGTAGCGTGACTGAGCTGAAATGAATCCACTAAATTGGTTTCGAAATATTACCTTTCATCAGTGCAGTAAAAGTCTGACCTAAACAGTAAACTGCCTGAGACTCGATCAGTTTCAATGCGGCTGAACTGCATGAATGAAACCTCCTGAGAGAAAGGTCGTCAATTAGTAAGAGTTCCATCTCGTAAACGAAGCTACAAGCGGGGAAGAAATATCCCATATACCTGGACTGCAACAGAGATCAAAAACTAGTCTGAAAACTCTATCGAGAGATATAAACGTATAAAAAATCAATATTTCGAAATGAAATTTCGAAATATTCATCTCACCCAACTACCTGGAAAATGCGTGCCAAAAACCAACAACTTTTTCGACTAATACCACGCTGGATATTGTTTCATATCCGACAGACACTTTGTCTATCTCGAATTCATCCAGCAGAAGGATTGTGTAGAAGGTAGTTTTCGGGTTTCTTGTTGGTGACCTGCAGGTGTTTATGCATGATGTTTGTCTACTACTGCGGTGGCTTCGTCTCTGGTGATTGGATTGAAGGGCCTCATTTGTGTGCAATGAGGAGGAGCCCTCAGAGCATGCGGACATGAAACCATATTGTTGGCTGCGTTACGTTGATACGTTCGTCTAGAAGTGTAGAGGAGTCTACAGGAAATCAACGCACACAGACAAATATCTGAACAGATACTCTATTGACAAGTCATGACAAAATACCGAAATGATCAAAAAACGTAGGCTGAGAGGGCTCGTCAAATCTGTAAACCTGAAAGTATCTCCAAAGAACTCACGTATTTTGAACATGACTTCACATAGAGAATAGGCACAATGATGTAGAATTCGAGCGGGCGATATAACCAGCTGTCTCCTATAATAAAAAAGTTCATCCACCTCGAATTGAAAATATCAGGGACTGAACAGAAAAAATCCTGGAGGAACATTATATTAAATGAATATACATGCCGAAGAAAACTATCAGAAAAAGTATTAGGTTAGCTAAGGTCTCCAGCGAGCCTTCTGTTCCAATCAAGATGAATATAACATTTTCATTTTCTTCATTGATTACTGAGTTTGTGGGCAAAATTCATGGATCCGAAAGATTATTGACTGATTGGACTTTTCAGTGGTTTATATTCAGCGGTAACTTTTCGAAGTGAACTGTTCGGTATACTTCATTGAAATATCTATTGATCTGGCTTCTTCCATTTTCCAGATGATGGAAAGTTGTGAACTCGAAATATTGGAAAGATAATTTGGATATACCTTCCATACCTTCAAAAACTGGAAAT
>WOGP01009269.1:0-10820 GCA_015342065.1 Leptinotarsa undecemlineata | reverse complement strand
AGCTACGTCGACGCGCATAATATACAGACTTGTAACAATCAGAATACTCAGATGTGACGTAAAATTAAAGGGGGTTAGAAACTATCGTATATGTATAGAAGGGTTCTATAGGCTTCCTGCGAAACTATTGAAATGCAATTAGTCAATTTACCGATATTTCCAAATAAATAAAGTGAACATATCCTTCTTGTTTGGAATGTATCGATCCAAATTTCAAATTCCTCGGCAGGACCTTTTTCCTTTGTCCTTCATTGAAACCAGGTAGTCCTTTATGTCATATTTCAAGGAATTGACTGCATTTATAAACAGAGTGTCCCTTCGAATCTTGGGGTCATTGTATTGTGGGTGTAATCTATTGAGAACATTTTAGAAACGATCTTTTTTTCACTATTTCGAGTGAAAGATAGAATTTTGAGTAGTGGATCAGTGGAAATGATCATGGAAATCGGCCAGTGCTAAAAATGGGTGGCTATCTAGTACGATGGCAGTTTCAGCTGAAAAAAATAACATTGAGTGCCATGGCAACGTTAGTATTAAATTATTCCTATGTTTAGAATTGTAGATATTTACAGTTGAATAATACAGCAGTTTGTAGTTTGATCAATGAATTTCCTCTACAACTTTTTCTTTGAACTTGTGAATAGTTCGCCTCGTCTCCTGATACATATTTCTTAAATGGTTACTTTGCGTAAACAGTCATTAAAAACATGAAAGTGATCATTAGCTTCAATTACGGCGATGGCCTATAACAACATGTTATGTAGTGCGAAACGATGTTACGCTTTTAAGTTTTTCGTTCATTGTATGTATTTCTGTAGAATTTTGGAGTAGGCTGTATCTATTCGCTAATCGTTGATCGAACAATCACTGGTGAAAATTCCATGCGGAATATTACTTTGTAATTCTACCGCGGATAGAAATGTGGAATTTTTCATTTTAAGTATTCTTTTGCAATGAAATAAACTTGATATGTTAAATTTGTGATGTGAATATCTATCGTGGTATTACACTCCGACATATTTTTATAATGAAATTTTACATTTCATAATTTAACAGCCGAATTTTACCCTCCAACATGACTTTTCATTGCAGTTTTCTATTTTGAGTGTACTTTTACCATGAAATGAAACTTGATAGGTATTTTTACAACGGAATTCTACACTTCATAAATTTATAGCGGAATTTAGCACTCCGACATGATTTTTCATTGCACTTTTTCATTTTTAGTGTACTTTTGCTGTGAAATGAAACTTGATAGGTTCATTCTGTGATATGAATATCTATCGTGATATCACATTTACACTACAATTGAATTTTACAGTGGAATTTCACTCTCCCAACATGATTTTTCATTGCAATTTTTCTTTTTGAGTGTACTTTTGCTGTGAAATGAAACTTGATAGGTTGATTCTGTGATATGAATATCTATCGTGATATCACATTTACACTACAATGGAATTTTACAGTGGAATTTCACACTCCAACATGCTTTTCCATTGCTATTTGTCATTTTGAGTTTACTTTTGCGTTGAAATAAAACTTGATAGGTTAAATTTGTAATTGAGTATATACCGTGATATTACACTCCATATTTTCACAATAGAACTTTATACTTCACCATAATTATACAGCAGAATTTAACACTCCAACGTGATTTTTCATTTGCGCTGAACTAATACTGGTCAGCTGGTTTACAGAAGACAGAACAAAATATATAACTATATATTGTGATATTACACCCTACCATATTTTTACAATGGAATTTTACACTTCACCAAAATTTTAGAGCGGAGTTTTACACTTTGCCATGATTTTACAACGGAATTTTACACTCCAATTTTTCATTTTAAGGCTATCTTACCTTTATAGATATTCCGTTGTAAGTAAGTTTCCTGGAAAATGTAAGAAGTAATACTGAAAAATGAAAACCTGCACTCTTCAAATCAACAATTCTTTAAAACTCGTCAAAAGAAATTGATATACCAGAAATCACTTCTTTAGAAGTTGCCACACTCTACAGTGTGGCATTCTTAAGAAATCTTAGGTTATATTCGAAATTTATTCGTTTAATGAGATATGTTTAGTTGGAATGGAAACGTTATTCTAAATTTCAATGAAATCGTTATTTTATCATTCTGTTTGTTATTGTGGTAATGCTATACAATTAAATTTTCGTTAAAAAAAATGTAAATTTATCGATGTGGTATTAGTTTCTGATAGATAATTTTTCATTCGATATAGTTGTTGAGATGGCGTTTTAAATTAGATCGGGATAATTATTTTTAAGAAATTTTGATGCTCGAAATTATTCTTCACTTTCAATTATGACCTGAAAGACATTTTCAATTCATTCGCTTTGGCTATATTCGAAAATTAGGGCACTATTCAAGAGATATTTAAAAATGGTTAAAATAGCTTCAATTTGAACAAAGTTGTGTGTCTTTTACCAAAGGAAAACCTGAAAATGTAAATTTGTTTGTTGCATGTCCTTTTAAATACTATTTTTGCTAACGGTATTCGTTTTCTGAATGTTTTATCTATCAGGTATATTCACCCGATTCGGATGTTGGTTATAAACTGAATCGGATCCACCGTGCGGCTTTTACTAATTGTTTATTCAGATTTTCACTGCCCAGGTATGTGATATCCTTTTTGGATTCGTTTCGAGCTCGCAGCTGAACAAAGAAGGACTTTCGCAGGATTAACCTCACGGCATAAAGATTCCTTCGGACTTGATGAGTCACTAGAGGTACCCGGCTTTTCAAGGTCGGCAGGTACGAGAGTGGTACCTGAAGTATCGGGCCCAACAAAGACAACACTTAATTTTGAAAAAAAAGTATTTATATTTCAACACAATCTTAGAAATATAGGGCACGACTCCGTAGCGACCAGCCCATTTGGTGAGGAGTTTATTGTTGATTCTTTTTCTAATGTCTTCCATCGTTTTCCTGAATACTGCATTGTTCATTAGCTTGAAGAGGTTTTTCTCAAACTCATTCGTATCCTTTTTCTCCACAACTCAGTATTCAAATCAATATAGGACTTCAACCATGCACTTTAAAAAAAAATTGTGTAAATTCACATAACATTACGTTGGTCACAAATAACGAACGTAATGTCATGTGAAAATACAACGAAGACAGTCCATTAGAATAACATGAGAACTTGTGTTTTCCCACATATACTAATGAAACAGTAAAATATGAATTGGAATAATTCTGCGTATGTAATATCATTTTAAATGATATTTCAAGTAAATTTCCTCAAAAGTTACTCAAAATTCTGTGATAGGTAACGCAATTTTGCAGAAGAATGTAATATTTACCTTATTAATAATGTGTTTTCACACTGTATATTTCCATTTTCAGTGTATTTTCACAATGTATTTTTATATACTATGAATACCTCACTAGTTGCACAATAAACCTTTATTAAAAAACAATGAAATCACGAATGACTACAAATTTTGTTCACAAGTACTAACGCTTGGTCATCGGTTATCCAAAAGTACTCAATATACACTGTAAAATCTACCCATTTGATATGTGCTCTGTGAAGAATATAGGTAGTGATTTTACCATTATTTATTAAAGTTCACAGATAACTTCCTATACATTAACTGATTCCATAACTTCCCAGGGAAAGTTCACATGTCATCTGAATATTCACAAAGTAAAATGAGTTTTATCTCATTTGTGTTGATTTATTACACAACTTTTCATTTTTACATTATATATCAGGTTATTACACTAACACAGAGTTTTAATTGTGAAATATTCCCTAATATGCTCTGGAAAATTACTTCAATTTTCAACAGTGTGGTGATTGTTTAAACTAAACTGTTTAGTTTGACCTTCCTCTTGAAGATAATCACTGGGTGATCGAAACACGTGTATTATTTATCTCTCACAGAGTTACTACAGAAAAAAGAACTGTAACCCCATTCATATTCTGCCACAAAATCTCCCATTCATCCTACTCCAAGCGTCGTTCTGCCGATCTATACCGAATTAAATTTCATTTCTAGCCAGCCGGGTCCATGCTTTCTTTTGTATCGAAGCCATGTTGCCAGATTGTTTGTGACGAGAGCTGTGTTGCCACATGGTGAATACATTGTCGTGGGGGAGGTCCGGTAACAGACAATATGGTGACTGGCAGACGTATATACTACAGTCAATCTGCCGGAAAAACAATGATAATGGCTGAAAAATTGCCCAATGGATGAAATTTGGTGAGTCGTTAGAGAATAATGAAAGAAAGCTTACCTACAGATGGCCACCTGCTAGCTGTGACGGTTTTTTGAAAAAACTCGAAAAATATTTTGAAATGCACCTTTCTCGAAAACTATGCATTTTATAGAAAAAATTACAGCCACGGAGCAGATAACAGATGTATTTTTATTCTTTTAATCAAGAAGTAATAATCTATATTCATATTCAATGTCATACATTTTATTGCTAAATACACTAATATTTCTTTTATAATGGACATGTTTTCATTTTATAACAATTGATAAAACTGAGGTTTCACTCGATTATAATAAAAAACAATTTTTCAAATGTTGCAAAAACCTATTAGAACCACTGCGCTGTTCACGCAGCGCTATATTATACTGTATCTTTGAAACGGTAAGTTGTATAAAAAAAATTCGAAATGAAAGTTGTTTATAAAATTAAAAGGAACATTTTTTTTCGTTTGGATCGTAGTTGAAAAATGAAAATTTCAGGGCAGAAAATTGGAGAAACACTTTTTTTGGAACTTTAGCGCACCTACTGCGCACATTTTTTGTTGTACAACATAGCACCAATGACATTAATTGTAGATAACGATGCCCTCTACATTTTTTGTTGAATAAATTTTTCTGTAAAATGTATAGTTTTCGAGAAAAATGCATTTCAAAATATTTTTGAGTTTTTTTCAAAAACCGTCACAGGTAGAAGGTGGCCTTCGCCTAGGTAAGCTTTCTTTCATCATTTTCTAACGACTCACCAAGTTTCATCCATCGGGTAATTTTTCAGCCATTATTTGACAGATTGATTGTACTATAAGGGGATGGGTTCTATTGTTTGATTAATTTAGGAAGTTGTGGTACGGTCGACTGCTTTAAAGATTTTTTTGTTCGATAGATGTGAGTTTGAGCAAAAGGCTTTTATATTGATTTTTCGTCGGATGTATTGTGACTAACACTGTGATTTATTCGATTGTGAAAGTATAGATCAGTCTCATGGCTTTGTGTTATTGCGAAATAGTTTCAATAACTTTTATTAATTTTTTTTTCTAGAAATCACGGTGGGTATAGTATTTCCAATACCAATTGGAACAGCACAGAGAAGGAATTCCCGCCTCGACGTAGGCGTCGGCATATTATTTTTCTGTGATAGTTTTTCAGTTACTTATTCTTAAAATCATAGCAATTGATCACCCCATGAAAAAGTTATCTCAACTGAACTTTTCCACCATGGGCGATTAAAAAAAACTTCGAAATTAAAGGTAGTTGATTTCCGAGTCGAAAACTCTAAAATACAATGAAAACACAAATGTGTTTGATGCTAACCTTGTTAGCGAAACGCGCGTCGAGTGCAAAAATATCACTTTGGTGTTAAAGTAATTGATCTCTAGAAAAAGTTTTCAAAAATCGGTTTGCAAAACCTCTCACTACCTAACCTAATCCCACGAATACACGGCACTGATAAAGAAATATTGTGAAACGGACAAAAATCAGCCAGTCCAACTAGCCGAGCCTTTATTCCTCAACTACGTTTGATAGCACGTTTACTAACTATCTGGACGAGTATGGGCCACAGGCAAGAAATGTTTATGACTGTACTCTTATTTTATTACCGTTCCAATTGGAAATGGATAGACTATACGTACGATACTAAAATCTCAAGGGTGGAAAATGTTTTTTTTTAATTTCAGATAGAAATCATAACTCTAACACAATGAATGGTGGTTATGAGCATTCTCTTATTAAAATTTTATCTCTTTGAATGATTCTTATCGCAATCAGCAGTTTTTTGTCATCATTATTAGGTGTGCATTGTATGTAACCGAGGGATAACATTATTTTCTAATCGTGATCTCATTTTTCCTTAATTATTTTTGAGTACATAACTCGACCTGAATGTAGTGAAATATACATACATTACATCTCAGATGAGATATAGTCATATGGACGACCATTTTTTTAGTGTTCATTCAGACATTTCGGAACCTTCGTTTAAATAATTTAAAACATTCACTATAGTTTGAAAATACCCCAGAACTTTCTTATTAGTCAGTGGGCTATCCTTGAAGACTGACAAATCTCGAATATCCCTACACAGTAGATTGAATGGACTGACGCCTATCGGAAAACAACTACTTCTCTGGCTAATACCACGAACGGCGGTTTAAAGTTCATTTCTTTAGAAACACCCCACAAAATGCAAACTCTCTTTCCAATTTCCCACTTTAACGAATATTTTGGTTCTTAATTCTGAGCGAGAATTATTTTCCTGCAGTTTGAATGACAAAAATTCAAAACAACGATTATTACGCTCGGTCGCGTATATAAATAAGTTTCAAGGTTCCTTGTTTTGAAACCATTTGTATTTTTGGAACGGACGTGCGTAGAAAAATAGCGTTGAAATATCGAGAAAGTCTGAGTCGGAGTTCAGTTTGTAATTACCTTTCTGTCATACATTGTTTGCACTGCAAAATTGTTGATGGCTTTTAAATCGCCAATCGACGTCACGAATGTTTTGTATTCACATAAATCCTCGAATAACATTTTTGTTTTAGTCCTAGGCGAGAGTTTATTTCATAACTAGCTGACTAGCCACAATTCGCATTAGAATCAATAAATGTTGTGTTATTCGCCTAGTTCTATTAAGTTTTTGATATTGTGTTCGTGGAGCACGAAGTCGGGCCATACTAGCCCGGCCAGTGTTGCCGGATCGTTTCCATGCTCAGTAGTATATTGTCTACGGAAATGTCCACTATTTATAGTAATTTGATGATTATTTTAGGCAGAAAACTGAGCTATCTGTAGATTTCAACTTTCAAACAGTGAGTACGCTCCTCTCGTGCGATTTCTTCTTCATCTGCAGAGGATTGATTCGCAATATTCCTCAGTCTGATTGTTTTACGGCTTCTATGTTCATATGTTCAATGTTCATGATGAAAAATTCTGAAAATCGACTTTAGTTTGCTACTTTGTGCTATATGATTTCCATTTATTCGTGATTTATTTTCTCCAACTTCACTGAAATTCACTATTCGTGATGAAAGAATTTAAATTACGGCAGTTACTCTTTTTTTATAATAAATATATCCAGAAACTTTAGAATCGTAGTTAGTCTTTTAATGTGTACCCAAAGATCCGGTGCGACTATTATTTTTAGTTTTTGGGGCACGAGCATCGTAGTGCTAAATGAGAAAAACAGTTTTCAATTAATTCAGTGAATCGTTATATGCGGGTTCTGTTTTTTTTTCTAACAGATAATAACAGACCGCTGCCAATAACAAAACGAGTAATAATGGAAAATGGTAGAAAGTCCCATAGGACACAGGAAAATAACATGGAATTGTTTGAAATGTCAATTCTTGACGTTTAGCATGTAAAAATGGTGGTTTTTCTAATATCCTGGTTAATTTTATCAACTAGTGATTGAAAAACCAGTTCAAAATTAATGTTCAAATTTGAACAAAATTTCTATCAACATTTTTCATCTATTCTAGCCTCTTATGAGTATATATTCCCCTGAGAAAAATGTTGCCATTCCGTTATAATAGACATGTTTGATAAATTTTCACAATCTTAGCTCGTAAGACAGGGCAATAATTTTAAAATGGGTCAGCTTATTATTTAATGTTGTTGATTGATAAATTGCCGTTGAAGTGTTTGCTGTGTTCGAGGAAATGATATTAGAAGGAGATTCAGATTGTTATTTTAAAGCTGCTATTGTCTAACTTTGGAATTTGTTGAATCGTATTCAAATTACTTTATTGAAGTTTTTATCAATCTTCTTTGGAAATTTTGAACGAAAGTTGCAACGGAGAACGTGTATGAAGTTCTCCGTTACAATTTTCCTAGTCTTCAGGTTCTGGACGATGAAAACAGTCAAAGAAGGATGATAAAAACTTTCGATTTCCTCAAAAAATTACTTTGATCCACTTCAACTTTTGAATTCTAAGGGGTGTATAATTGTGAAATGTATATTAACTGAACAAAAATTTTAATTCTTATCTCTTTTTTTTTTAGGTAAGATGCCAAGCATTAGCCCAATTGTGAGTAGAGAACAATATATTTTTATATTGGAATATATATCATTCATCTGATGATTTCTCAAGATTATTCTGCTAGTCCAGATAAATTGATGTTGATTTTTTCTGATAAATAAATGAATTTTTCAGTTTCACGAAACTACCAGATAAAATTGTGTTCGTTTCAGAGAATTATACAAGATTGAAGATGATATTTTGAAAATATATGCTTTCTCATTTTGTGTGGATTATATTTCAGTGTTTTTAAGCACGTGTATTATACACTTTTCATAATATTACATAATGTTCTCGTATTTCTTGAAAGCTATTGAAAACATTCGAAGAATACATTGAAAGCGATGAATTAGTAGTGACTACTGGATAATTGAAAATACGTATATCAAAAGACGAAATAATGCCCTGAATACGTTTAGTTCAGATACTTCAAGAATAATCAGTTCAATTTGGATTCTCAGCTTTATGTAAAATTGACCATCGTTATTGCGTATAATGTTGCTACAATTTCCCAATAAAAAAGTTTCTTTTGAGTTTACTGGCTATTGCCAAGCTTCAATTTGAATTGTTTGGATATTTATTATTCACGCCGGTTTCCAGGCCGGAGTAACTTATCTGTCAGTTGGCGAATCAACACAACTCAGCCGTTGGGAGAACTGTTTAATTTTTGAAAAATATGAAGGAAATGACTATTTTTTCAATTCCACCCGTGACATTCCGCACTATTTTGAAAATTGAAACTGCCACATTTATTTGATTATGAATCTGACATGTGTGATACGTTGTTTGAATAAAAATGAATTTGAGATTCGTTAGATCGCCAGCAACATTGAAATCGAGATTTCTTCAAGAACTCATTTAAAAATTCCACAGTTGAGTTTTGTTTGCTATTGTGAGCAACATTTTTTCCGCGAATCAAGACTAGACTGATAATCCGCATTTTAATGATATTGTGTATTACAAAATATAAGTATGACAGTGATAACGGATGAGAGCGATATCAAAACGATAATTTAGTTGCGCAATATTTGTTCGTGCTGCAACAAATTCTTTTTAATTGAAGAATTTTTATACCAAGTCTTTCGATTTACTTCATCTCATTTCCGGGCGTGCAAATTAATTTCTAGGAGCGTATAGGTTTCGTTCAGAACTGTTGCATTTTTTTCCCTAAAATTCGTCTGCAGGAAATTGTTTTTAACATGATTATGATGTTGAATTATGTTGATGATATTCTCTCCAAAGTGTTTATCGACCGTTAAAAATTATTCTAAGTGGGTTATGATGCAAATTTATTTCCCATATCTTCATATATCTGTGTTAAGTCTGTATTACGCTGATACTAGAAAAGGACAGATTGATATATTTTATGTTTGACTGTATTTATGAAGCCATATCTAAGATAAACTACTGCCGTCTGAATTATTTGAAATGCCATAGAAGTCTACTCAAATCATTCGATACATTTTTTGTTTGTTGATGTAGAACTTTCAGATGAATGTTAGTTCTTCAGTAAAAGGAACGAAAGTAGTATTGTGACAAATTAAAGAATTAACTGTCTCAAACAATTTATTTCCACTATTTGAATTTCTTGTTTAGCCGCTCTATTAACTTTCTGAACTGCCCTCTTGGGTCGGAAGACGGGCTTATATCGGTCTTTTCTAGAATTCTGTAGTCGGTTCGGTACTAGAATTTTACCGGCGGTTCCCGACTGCATTCCTTTGAGGTGAGCCCCTATTTTTCCATGTAACTTAGGAACGATAGGTTCACTTTTGTGAAAAAAACTAATTCTCTTCGGCTTTTGATTAATTGGCACAAAATTGCAACGAGTGAGTCTTGTAGTCTTAGTAAAATGCAACTAACGCTGACCGTGCAATCACCGCGTATTCTTTCGAAATCTTGCCGTCGATTGCAAAAAATGGACTTTTCATCCGACCTTTAGTTGCTGATCAAGCTAGCGCTGCCTCAGCTGATTGTTTCGCGGTTTGTTGTTCATTCCCGGGCTCGAACGGGTTTACCGGGCGACGGTGTTGCCAGATAGTGGCTGAACGATAGAGGGCATAGGGAAGGGCGACTTCACTTTGCGCCTTTTCATGATGGGGACTTTAATTCTATGTAGATACTTTTTGCGGCAATGTTTAGAGCAGGTAAAAATTTGAAAGTACATTTCGCCTCTGTAGTATCAATCAACAATAATTATGGGTTATATTGATAAATAATTTTATAACGTCATTGAGGTTGCAAAGCTTAGATGATAAGAAGAAAAAAATGTTATAGAATATATACCTTTTCATCGGTGGGGAAAGCGGCTATAGATTTTTAAATATGTAAAAAAATACTGTTGCATGGACATACTCAAGCGCTTCAGATATTGATAGCGTCAATGTCCTACGTATTTTTAATAATGTTGGTGTGTTAATCTGATCGTTTGCATGATGTGGGTGGTTTTACGTAAGGGTAAAAAGTTAAACGAAGACAAAAATTAATTGAGCGCGTCAGATTTTCTAAGGGGGTGTTAAGTGCAACAAAAAAAAAGCTCTCATTTAATAATCTGACGATTT
>WOGP01009268.1:0-10820 GCA_015342065.1 Leptinotarsa undecemlineata | reverse complement strand
CTGTTGAAATTTCCAAGAAAAGGGCCCCTTGGCTCACAGACAATCTGAAACTCATGTTTAGACTAAGATATAGAGCTTTTACGAGATTTAGAAATCATGGGTTTTTTTCGAGTAATAGTATAAACAATCCCAACTTCTCCTATAAGGCTACTGATAACAATGAAATCTATAAGTTTATTCTGATCATGAAGTCTAATGCTGTAGGACCTGATGAGATGACCATTAAAATGTTGCTGTACTGCTGCCACACAATCCTTCCACATATCACTCACTTATTCAATCACTGCTTATCGACTAATTCCTATCCATCCATCTGGAAGGAAACAAACGTTTTTCCTTTGCCCAAAAATTCTAAATCCGAAAATTTAAGCGATTGTCGACCAAAAGTCGGCGCTCTCAAAAGTTTTTGAAAAAATACCAAACTTGCAGATGCGTGATTATCTGAATGACTTTGATATACTACCGAAGTGTCAATCAGGGTTCAGATCTGATCACAGTTGTACGACTGCCCTCCTGAAAGTTGTGGATGATGTGCACAGATCCATTGATAATAACAAACTCTATCTTCTGATATTATTGGACTATTCTGAGGCATTCGATCGCAAACACCATGACCTTCCCTTTGCTATTTTGGGCTACCTAGGGTTTTCAATACATTTTGTAGCACTACTTAAAAGTTACCTTCGCAATCGTTTTCAAAGAGTTGTGTATGATAACGAAAAATCTGATTCAATACAAATCAAAAACGGTGTTCCTCAAGGTTCAATATTGGGCACCCTCTTGTTCGTTTTATACACATCTCAGTTTCATAGGTCACTGCAATTCGCAACCATGCATTGTTATGCCGACGATACTCAGGTGTACATGGAATTCGACGATAATTCAATTAACGAGGCCCTATGGCAAATTGATACCGATCTCGATATGTTATTGACTTTATCCAATAAGTATTGCCTATGTTAATGCATGCCAATCAAATGTCATGCTCTTTGGTAGAACATCGGCGAGAAATCGTTGTTCTGGCCTCATAAATATTGTAATAGATGGAACAGAACTTCCCTTGAAGTTACAAAAAACTTGGGCCTATATCTTGACAACCGTCTTCATTTTAAAACACATATTTCGCAAATTCTGAAACGAGGTTACGCAAATTTGAAAGTAATATATTTCAACTGAGCATTTCTGAATTCTCTAAAAAAAGTAAAGTTATACTCTGTGATGCTTTAGTTCTTTCACATGCCAACTACGGAGATGTGGTATATGGTCCTGCAATTTTCCTCCAGAATGCATACATTAGGCTCATTACGGGTACGAGGAAACGAGAACACATTTTCCATCTGTTCGGGGATGTGGGATGGTTGAATATGGAATCCAGACGAATATTTCATTCTGCAACATTTTTTCAATAACTCCTTGAAACAAAAAACCTCGTATCTTTTGGAAAAAATATATTTTAGAACTGACGTACACCATCTCAACTTGAGATTCAGGTCACACTTTACAATACCACAGCATAAAACTTCTCCATTTCGCGGATCTTTCACTTACCATATTGATAGATCAACTAAGTTCCGCTCCAAAACTAGGCAGGAGACTAATACTTAAGGCTAAAAACCTTTCAACTATCCTGAAATGGTGCGGGACTCGCTCGAATAGTGAGCCATTATAACAACAAGAGCTTCAGTTTAGGCTTATGTTACAAAGCAATAACTGCGTAAAAAATATAACATGAAAGTCCAATAAAACAATAAGCAAAAATGATCGAAAAATACAATCAAAATTTTACAAGAAAGCACTTCTCAAATAGCTGATTGTCAAACAAAAATTATTTCTTTCGACTTGTGAAATGTTATATATTCTCCCATGAGGTAGGATTTCAACATACGCGAAAACCTAAATTATTCTACTCGAGCTTTGTAGAAATTCTGAATTTTTTTTTAAATTGCCTGGCTTTGCAAACCCATGTACTAATTTGCTGATATATTTACACATATGAAAGAGGTGTAGTGTAATTTATTGTCCTTCCTATATCGTCCCCAAGACGAAACAACAATAAGACAATTATTACAAAATTAAAATGACATTTTTTCTCTCTCTCTCTTTCTCTATACCGACATGGGGGTTAGTAGAAAAAAACCAAATTGACTCACGATACTACAATGGGTTCTGTTTTCCCTCTCTGGTTCGGTATCCGTGTGAAATAATACATCCGTTGTAAGTGCCACCCAAACGCAACACCACAATTAACTCACCTTTCGCAATTTACCGTAATTTCACTAACGCCAAATCCTTTCCCGGAAAGTCCCTTGTCGCGACCCTCTTCCGCAACTGACTTTCGCAACTCCCTTTCGCGACTCTCCCAAATTAACTCTCGATCGCAAAGGAATCTTTTCGCAACTGCTCTATCGCAAAATTTCCTTTCGCAATATCCCTTTTCGCATCCCTCTTTCGATCGCCATTCTGTTTCGCGACCCTTTTTCGCAACAGCCCGATCACTACCGTCCCAATAAACCGACCCCTCAGTTCCTCAAGTCCGAAAAATTGTTTCTAATACTCCCTTGTACCGTCTCCAGATTGGTCTGACCTTTCGTTATTATTTCCGAATATTTCATAACCATTCCTACTCAAGACCTATAAGTATCTTCTTTTCTTTGAAGTCGGTCAGTTTGAATGAATTGTTGGACCCACCTATTCAGATATGGCCGAACTTCCTCTCCGCGAAGCTGAAATGCAAACTAATACCTTGCATTTTCACGTTCCCAAAATTATTACTTATCAACAGGATACGTTTGTTTAGTCTATTTGGGACGAAACATGAACCATTCATGATGCCGCCAAAGATCACCAATCATAAATTAAATTCAACGCTTACTCTGTTGGACAAGTATTGATACCGAAAAACCGGGTGATCGAACCCGACCTTGAATAAAATAATAGTAACAATGGCAGTTATTACAATATCGACGACAAGTGCAGAAAACAGTTTCACGCGGAGCGTATCAGTCTACTCGCTGACATGTACAGTAATTTGGATATGACTTACATTTCAACAGATAACTATAACCCGCCTCATACAGTCCAAATTAAGAGCACAGAAGGTTGGATGAAAAACACAGAGAGAAAGAAACAGAAATCAATACCCACTTTGGACCTCCATACCTAAAATAGAGCAGATTTCATATTGATCAAGATTCATTTATTCTTCAAATCATGAAGTTGAAAAACCCAAAAAAAATACAAAAGATTGATTCCTCCACAAAAAAACATCTCCGAAAAATAATAATTTCGATGGGTATATTGCATGCTTTGTATTAATCACATTAAGAAATATTATAGTATAGTGATATAATATTTCCAGAAAGAGTGAAAGAATAGTCACAAATAAGAGTGACTGTAGACTTCGACCAGAAATGTTAATCTGAAAAATGTGAGAAATTTTTTTAGATAAGGACTTTTTTAGATATTGCCTTCCAATAACATATTCCAACAAAACAAACACTAAATCATCTAAGTGGAAAATAATTTTACCTTCGGAGATGTAGAAGGACCACATAATTGCTAAGAAATAATCCAACGCCCTTCGTGGTATCAGCCAGGGGAGTAGTTATTTTCTGATAGATGTCATTCCATTAACCTACAGTGTAGGTGATTTCAGACTGGCCTGAACGAATTGTTCTAAGATACTTTGATTTTCAGTCAGTCTCGAAGTATGCCCACTCAATTTGTGAAATTTTATTCGTTATACGAGAAATGGGGCAGATTTTGAACATGCACACAGGCAAATGGGGCAATGACAAACCTGTTGTTTGTTCTTCGCTTCAGCTTAGTTTGAGGAATGATTCTCTGAAGGAATTCGATTTTCAATTATCGGAAATCATTGACTTTTGGGTCAAACACCCCGAAACCGGTCTGTGAGTGTGTTCCAATAATTGAAAATCTATTGCGGCAGTTGTATCGCCAACAGTATATGCAAAAATAACTTCAGTGAAGAATCCTGCACTGACATCTGTCGGATATAATACAACGCACTTTGTGGTATCAGCAAGAAGAACAGTTGTTTTCTGATAGCCGTCAGAACTTTAACCTACATTTTAGGTAATTTGAGACCGGCCTGAGTTCTCTGAGGTTCAGAGTTGAAATTCAATATTATTTTGAGTTTCAAAGCAGAATTCAATAAAACTATGTTTTGTTCAATTCCAATTTTGAACTTAAATTTCGACTTTGAAATCAGAGTTTATTTATTTTGTTTCGCAATCATTTATGACCCATTTGTGTCTTCGTTAGCTTTCTCAGTTCAATCTAGAAAAAAATATTCAGTTGAATAACATGATCTTCCATCTTGAATAAGAAATCAGCGATCAACATATTTATTTGATAAGGATTATATTAGCGTAATCGTCCAAATAGTTTTTCCATTACCACATTATACAGGGCGTTCCAACGAACACTTGACCCACCCTGTAAGCCGAAACTTCACCCCTACACCCCCCTGCTGTCAGCAACTACCCCCCTATTTTTTTCAAAAGCATCTAGCGGTCGACTGATACATCGTCGATATATCGTCAAATTTTCTTTGAAACACCCTATATGTGACCATTATTTTAAACATCAAAAGTGGTATGGTAAGCTGTCCTTAAAAGATAGACAAATGTCATCGCAAAGTCTTTTGTATACCTAAAGATGAAGATAGTGAATTGCTTTCTTATGAATCGAATTGTTTTGACGGCTTTTTCGATGGAAGCTCGAATGGTAGCATCGATCCCGATTTCCTACGCAACCAATTCTTACAAAGCATTGATGTAGTATACACAAATAGACCTTTCTCCTGAATCTCTCTGTCCGATAAGTAGTTTTTAAGTTTATCGCGTGCAGACAGACATACACGATTTGTATCGACTGGTTCAACGCTATCGAACTATCGATGATGTTATCCATCTTTGATATCAACTGCTAACATGTTCCCATCTCGCAGAATATTTTCTCTGAGACGTTCTTATGTCTTCTACAAAAGAGCAAGCAATTATATATACATTTGACTAAACTGGAATATGTTCTCTCAGCTTGTCGAAAGAAAATCTCCCGCACTGTTAACTCACCAAGACATCCATTTTCCCCGAGTTTGATATGTTGATGAGAGAGTGTATAAAATAACAGGAGTGAAAATTGCACACAGCATTCCATGTGGAGGACTGAGATAAATACATCTCAGTTCTGAGATCATTATTTTCTGAAGTTTCAAATCTCGAACTCCAGAAGGAAACGAGATTTGCTTTCACATTCTAGGAGTTGATTAGGATAGAAACTAAACCTAACTCATACAAAATAATATTCCCAGCAGATAAATGCCAAAGTTAATATGAATATAATTCTTTTGAAGTATGCATATATTGTGCTGGGATTTTATTGAACACTAAGTTATTCACATCATAAATTACTTTTGATGTGTTGATAAATTAGTTTCAATTGAAATACAAATCTCAAAATTAAGTCTCATTGACATCTGCGATCGTAACAAAATTGTCAACAACATTCAACATTCTCAACTGACAAAACAAGATATATTTTGATTCATTGAGTGACTGAATGGACTTTGGAATTCATTATTACCTTGAATGGAATACGAACAGGAGAAATGTTGCTGAAACTAAAATTTTCTCGAATAACAGATGTGATAATATGATTTCTCTCAAGCTCTCAAAGGGAACTGAAGTAAATATCAAGTGTTATGAAAATAAAACAGATTCATCAGAAAACAACTGATTCATTATATATAGAAACAGTTCTCAAGCAAATCAAAAGTAATCGGACAACGAGTGTCTCAATTCTCTCCTGACAATATCCAAAGTTACAACTAACTTCAGCTCCAAATGTTTGGTGAGACAATTTGAAGAAATGTGGATTATTGAAGTTCTTTTATTATAGCATTAGATCAGAGAGGACATAATGTAAGAAAAATGCGAAAACAAACTGAAATATAGGGTGCTCTGTTTGGAAATATATCAACTCGATGTAAGGATCCGAAAATAATGCATTTCCATAGAGTTTCCATTCTTAATCGCCTGTTTCATGGTTGTACTTCTCCCGACAACAAAAAGGCCGTAGACTTTTGAATTTGCAGTAAGGATCTTCTCATCTGAATGGGACATGAGATATGCATAAAATGAACAAATGAAACGAGAAAAACATCATTATTGTCGCTGACCATTTCAATTATAACTGTCCTCCTAAAAGATGTACTGTTGCACTTCGAAAGTATATTCTAAACAACTAACATAAATGCTACGGAAGTGACCCCAAATGTGAACAAATGTTTTACTGAGACATTTCGATATTCTTCTCTCCTACGAACAAAAGGGAAGTGAATAACACTTAATTGTTATCGGAAAGAAAAACAATCACTGGAAAAGATACAAGTAGCTCAAAAAATTCAAAAGAAATTGATGATGAGATAATACCAACATTCCTCACAAATGGAATCATGTCAAGAGGAAATTCTTCTCGTATATTCAAAATGACAATTGTAGGACAAATCAATTGAAATGGTAGCAAGAAAATAGTTTCTATTCATCGGTCCATCTGACTCGCCAACCATCCCACAAATATAGTTGAGAAAGTGCTGAGAATACGGATAACAAATTTTGTGAATGAAAAAGAATTGATTTCAAGAAGACAATCTGGATCCCAGGAAAAAATTCGACGACGATGCGATAATAACATCGACTAAAATCTAAAAATTTCAAAAATTGCACCTCACGATTTGATCTCCACAAACTTCATTTGGAAAATATATCACAACATGTTTCGCTAGCACAGAAGCTTTTTCAAGAGATTGAATACTTCAAGTTGTTCTTATATTGATATTCATATACTACAGGTAACCATAATTGAAACTACCTCCAGATGATACGATAAAGTAGATAATCAAAATTATAGAGCTTCAATGTATTTTGGAAAACCAATGGAAAAATTGGCTTCATTTTTGAGGAAACGAGATATTTAAATTGCATATAAAACAAGTAATACGTTGGGAAATTCAGTTAAAAATAATAAAGACAAAACATCCTATTTCTAGAAATCAGGTGTATATAAATTAAAGTGTGGAACGTGCCCTCAGATATATATTGGTCGAACTGGCAGAACATTTAGGAATCGATTCCAGGAACATCATACGAACTATGTAAATAAGAAAAACAAATTCATCATATTGAAAGTAGCTTCTAAAAGAGAATCATATCTTCAACGAAGAGTTCGAAATTTTGCACATAGAAAATAAAGGTTTGAAACTGAATCATTTGAAAGCAATGGAAATTAATGAACTTGAAAATTAAAACATTCTGATGAATGGCCAACTATATTTGAATAGATCACCATTATTGAATTTGTTTTCTTAAAAACCCAGAAAGAATTATAATCGATGTAGATGTGAGGTAATATGCTTCAGGTGATCACGATTGAAGAGGTACCTTAGGTAGAGGTTTAGGTGATTTTTTGGAGGTAGTCTCGATTATGATTACCTGTAGTATATAAATATCAATGTAACAACAACTTGAAGCATTCAATCACATGACAAAGCTACTATGTTAGCGAAACATGTGATATATTTTTCAAATAAAGTTTGTGGAGATCAGAACGTGAGGTGTAGTGTTTGAAATTACCATGGATCTTCATCAAGTGACGGACGAATCAATCAGAAAATCGACTGAAATGATCTATGAAACACGATGATGAACCTGCCCTATGCACCTCCCAGATCATGCTGAAGCTTTCGACACTGTCTACCACAAACAGTTGTTGGAAGTCTATCAAAGTTTTGGATTCAGGGGAAGAGCTTCAAATCTAATATTCCGTTACTTATGTGGAAGGGTTCAGTTCGTCAAAATAAGTGAGCATATTAGTGATGCAAGACTAAACGGGGTGTCTTATGGCACTGCACTGGGCCCTATCTTGTTTACGATCTACTCGAACACTCTCCCACACTCAATAGTCGTAGGATCATGAACATCTTTGCTGATGATAATACAGTTTCCTATTGCGACATCTCATGAGACATTCTGAAAACTAAGAAGAAACCGGCCTCAAGCAAATATTCGAATGGTTCACTCAAGAGCTACTGACAATCAATTTTAAGAAAACCTTGTACCTACCGTTACATTCTACAAAGGAAAATCTGCTAAATTTCGGAAAAATTCAAGTATATAATCATGATGAAATGCTCTCAACTGAAAATATAAAATACCTAGGTATAACTATTAATACTCATTCAAAATCGAATTATGATCTGGATAATGTTGATAATACCTTGAGAGGTATTGTCTATAAATTCAAATACCTCAAACCGTAGTTGAATATAAACCAATTGAAACAATTTTTCTACGTCCTTGTGGAATCAAGGTTATCATATGGCATTTTAGATCAGAAAATAATAGCCACAAGGCATCTGAAGAGTTGGAGGCAATACAAAAATTGTTTCTGAAGATGATTTATGATAGGGTCAAACCTATTTCTTGAAATGTATCTTCTTTGAATAGGTACAAAATTCTTGATACCAGACATTTTTTTTACAAAATCTTATTTATCAAAATGAATAAAATCTTCAATTCATTGAAAAATAACAAGAGCAATGGAGAATGCCTTGCTGAAATCTATCTATTGAGAAAAACTATTGACTAGAGAAATATCGCGTTATTGTTACACAGACTATACAGTTCGTTGCATATGAAGAAACAAAAAATCCTGAACAAATCAAATATCTAGTGAAAAAATACATGATATAACTAAGTATTTGTTTATGACTTTATCGATATTGAAACTATTTGAATACTTTTCAAAAAATACACTAGTCATTTCACTTCATTCCAGTTATATCAATATCAAAAATTGTTCCGAATGTAAGTATGCGTAGATGCTTGAGATTCAAATACAGATATATGTGCAAGTTTTCACAATTATATATTTTCCTCAAGTGCTTACCTAATCACGACAAAGACGTATTCAAAGGACACTATCATTTGGTTTTCTTTTATATTACAACAATATGTGCAATTCCACTGCAAATAAATGTATTATCATTATCATCATTTATATTGTAACAATATGTGCAATTTCACTGCAAATAGATTCATTATCATTATCATCATTTCCTATTTTTGGAAAGATAGCTGAATGACTTTCAAAATGAGGTATCAGCCAATCCCCTTCCATTTTACGATTTTGTGTTGTTCATGTTCCCACTAAAGCGTTGTAATTCAATTGAGAACTAAGCATTACCTTGATATTCGAGAAAACTTCACGCGGCATATTTCCGTAGGTAACTTTTCGGAATACCAAGCAATCAGAATCATGATAGTTACTGTGAAGCAGGTGGATAAGCTTGGTGGGGTACAAATTTTTGTGAACATTATTACTGTACTGTTTTGAGAGATCATTCTGAATATTCGTTTGAATGATTCTCTATGAACAATTATTAATTCGAAGTTATGGAATTATTAGAAAGCCGTAATCTTTCAGGAGATCACTTGAAACGTTCAATATTTCAAATACAAAGTTTACATTTCTCAAGTTCTCAACATTCGCAGACGGGATTGAAAATGTTCAGCAACGATCCATAGAGCAGAAAGTTATATGAATTCTGAATGCTCTCGTATACTGTTTCCCTGAATATTGAAATTTGTTTTTTCAAATTCGAAGTAAAACTCTTTTGGAATATGGGTCTTTTCATTCATGTTCTGAATATAAACGAAAACCCCTTTCGAACATTGCGGAATGCTATAAAATCCTCAGGAATGAAATAAAGTCGTTTATCATTTCTATTCAGGCAAAAACCTAATTTGAAATTCTACTTAATGTTGGTCTACTAAGTAACCAGTATTTGGTATTGAATGAAAGCATTTTCGATATCAGAGGTTCTGTGTCAAAAGCCAACTCGGCGAACTGAAATAATACTAAAGAAGACTGTCCAACGAATCAGCTATCGTTAAAGGAACGTTTGAAGTCAAAGAACATATTCATGTTGATATTCATGTTTGAGTTTCGAGACAGGCTCTGTGAATAAACCAACTCGATAATGATGTACTTTCACTCACCAAGTCAAAGCAACAATGAATTCAGAAAGAAATATGTGTCTACAATATCAGCATTTCACGATTCATTGAGGCTGTTGAAAATATAATGAGAATATATCTTCAATACGATACTTATACTGTTTCTGTGGTGAAAGGCTTGAGGTTATTTGTATCATCAAAAACACATCAAAAACGTATAAACCGCATAGTTAGTTCAAGGCGGAGGGAAAATGAATGGGATTTTTTCAAAAAATATTTTTCTATAGCTACCCGCTACTCGCTCCCCGCAATGTTAGTTCTTGGACATTTCAGTGATAAAGTAGAGTATTGACCTAACTTCAATTCCGTTCCAACTCCAGTGAGTTGCGATAAAAATAGTTATGTATACAAAAAAGGAAAGTTCATGTCCATAGTTCATTATTGTTTTGTGTAAATTGGTTGAAATATGTCTATGTTATCCATGACAATTCGAGGCGTTGGTGGTGATACCCTGAAAAATTCCAACTTAAACGTTGCGTAAACCCATCAAGATAAAACAAAATGATTCACCACATATTGTACTTTCTTTATACGTCATGAGAAAATATTTATTGACATATGCATAGTTTCAAACATACTTTATTATAACTATAATGACATATGAAAAAATTCTAAACACACTGACCCGTTACTTGGGAAGATCAATACCTCATGATGCAAATTTCCCCAATACAGACTGTATTTCCAGTTCGCGTTTCACTACAACAATACAAAAAAATG
>WOGP01009267.1:0-10821 GCA_015342065.1 Leptinotarsa undecemlineata | reverse complement strand
ATAGTATAACAGAATTCTACATCTCTTTCTTATTTTTATTTCAAATGTCGAATCAACAACAAATTATCACAATACCAATATAGATATAATTAAATACATACAAATTCAAATCAATAGTAGTATTAATTAATAGCAATAATGATAAACCACATAACCTGAAAATAAAGTATAATAATAAACAATGATAATTTCAATCACAAGATCTTTTTGTTTTCCATAATGATCAGAGATTCGATTCTTTATCATCTGTTAATATTTTCCATTCTACATCGACCTTTTTCAGGTGTATAACTTTTCTTATCACCTCCTGTCCCGTTTCTTAGGTGAACATCAGCACCTTTTTTATTTACAATAGAATGGAGAGTGGGCGTGAAGTTTGGGCAAGGTTTATTTTCCTTCTGCATTTCTTTTACATATACCTTATCTCCTTCTTGAAAGCAATCATCTTTTGCTCTTCTTTTCTTGTCGCTATATTCTTTCTCCTTTTCTTTTTCTATTTTACCTCTATCCCTCAATTCGTTGTCTATTTTATTTTCAAAGTCCACAATACTTGGAATTTTATCTCTGAATTGTCGACCGAAGAAAAGTTCACCTGGAGTTTTCCTGTCACCGAGTGGTGAGTGCTGTTGTACATCATTAAATAATCCTGGAGTTCATTCTTCCAATTCTGTTTGAGTGACTGACTTATTTTTATTCTTTTCAAGATATCTCTGTTCTGCCTCTCAACTACCCCATTTTGTTGAGGCCAGTAAGGTATAGTATGAAAAATAGTAATTCCATACTGTTAACAAAATTTACGTAGCTATTGACTCGCAAACTGTTTTCCATTATCGGCGGTGATTGATGACGGGTAGCCAACTCTCGAAAAATTGTCTTGAAGCTGATCTACCGTTTTCCTGGCAGTTATATCTTCAGTGATTTTAATCTCCTTATAGCGACTGTAGTAATCAATGACCACTATATGTACTCCTTACTAGATAACGGTACAAGATAATCGATAGCTATATCTACCCATGAACTAGACGGTAACTCCCGACGCTTCATGGGGTTGGGTAACGTAGGTGTCGTTACGATAATACAGCCTCTACAAGTTTTTACCATTTTCTCTGCTTCCCTATCAATCTTGTGCCACCAGAATTTTGTTCGTAGTTCATGGCCGAGATTCCTGGATGAGCTTCATGTGCTGTCAGAAGGACATTATGCCCTAACTTTGCTGGTATTACGAGTTTGTTTCCTCTCTCCATCATGATAGCATAATTCTTGTTGAAATATCTTATATATGTTGACTGATGTATCTCATTGATTTTCGAAGAATTCTGTTCTAACTTTCGCGAATTCTTCGTCTATATCTGAATGGTGTATGATGTCTTTTAATGATATTGCGACAGGTCGCGACAATTCTATGAGCTCGTTTATATTTTCCTGGTCAAAAGGCTCAGCAGGTGTCGTGACACATAGTCTCGATAGCGGATCGGCTATGTTCGATTTTCCTGGTTTGTACACTATTTTGAAGTTATAAGACTGAAGATGAAGTATTCATCTTTCTATACGAATGTTTGGTTTAGATTCAGGGCCAAATATTTCAATATCCTATTACTCGGGGTCCTCTTTGGTCAAATTGTATCAGTATACATCCCAGAGCCACTGGGCTAGCATTGGCAATAACCTGCGTTCTATCGTTGGGATTATAGTCTCCTACTGATTAGATTCTGGACAAGTTATGTTTTATGCCTTCAGTTGTTGATTTTCCCAATATGGTTCGATGTTGGCATTCTTCCCCAGTTTCAGCGGCAGGAGATGTCGAAATGGTTCAGTCAGTGTAGCTAGATTTGGTATCCACTTGCCTATAAAATTAATGAGCCCTAAAAAACTTTGAATTTCTTCCAGAGTTTTTGGTGCTCTAAATGTTTTTATAACCCTCACATAACTATCAAGTGGTTTGATTCAATTACATGATAATGTGTGTCCCAAAAATTGAACACTCTTCATTCCGTTAAGGCATTTTGCCTTATTGAGTAAAACATTGTTATCGCGTAAGGTGTTCAGGGCAATTCTCAGCCTTGAATTGTGTTCCCGTTCATCACTTCCAGAAATGAGGATGTCATCTAAAAAGTTGACCGTACCTTCACACTTGAGCAGAATTCTTTCCAGGGTTTTTTGGAAAATTTCTGGGGCACATGATATCCCAAACAGCCGCTTGTAACGGTAGAAACCCCTGTTGCTAATGAAGGTCGTGATGTATCGTGAATCTGGGGACATTTCCATTTTATGGAAAGCATTTTCAATATCCAGTCTAGAGAATATTTGAGAGTTCCGAAACCTTGGAAGTAGTTCATTCATTGTTGGAAGAGGGTAGTTTCCTCTGATTATGGCTTTATTAGCTGCTCTCATTTCCACTCATACTCTAACTTACCCATTTCCTTTTAGAACTGGAACTAGGGGAGAAACCCATCTTGATGGTCCTATAACCTATTATGGTCCTATTATGTCGTTCTTCTAATTTAGAATTTACTTTCGCCTCTTAAGGAATTGGTACCCTTCTATAAGGCTGAGCAACTGGTTTGACATTCTCATCGATAGGGATATAATAAATAATAATAATAATGTCTTTATTATTTCATAACAAAAAATAAGAAACAGAAATTAACATAATAATTATATTCTTAACCTAAGAAATGAAATAAAGGGCGAAGTTCATCGTCTGTAATGCAATGCATCACAGAAAATGTTCTTCCACTTAACCCTGAAAAGAACACAAAATATATAATACAGTATAAATAATAATAATACAGAAGTTTGAATACGAGCAAACACCTTACATTAGAACTTTTGAGAGGGGGGGGGCAGAATTATATTTTTGACAAATTTGTTACCTAAAGGACCGTCTGAACATTTCTATTTTGAATTTTGGCACTGCTAGCCGAATATTTAGGTTGTGAATATCTGTACGATATGTAATTTTTTTATGGAGATATGAGGGTTTTTTTGTTGTGATTATTTTATGGAAAAAACAAACAGCGTGAAGTAACCTCCTTTTCTCCATGTTCAACCACCCAATTTCTTGTAGTGTATATGAGATCCTTTGTCGCCGACCAATACCAAAGATTAATCTAAGGCATGAGTTTTGTATTTATAGGTTAAATATGGACCATAAAGAACATCACCATGGTTGAAAACCGAAAGTACCAAGGATTCACATAAATATTCTTTTACATGGTAAAGCAGAATATGTCTATTGCCATAGATAATTTTTAGTGCAGAGTAGGCACGTTGTAACAGTTTATTTATGAATTTTTCAAACATCAGATCTACATCTATCAAAACAACAAGATTTTTTGCTTCACTAACAATATCTAGTGGTTCATTTCGAATGCAAAAATTCGCAGAGTTAGTCACAATGGAACGATGATACCTTGGGCCGAAGATCATTACATTAGATTTGCTAGGATTTATAAATAAACAATGGTCCGTTGCTAGTTCAACAAATCTATTTATATCTGCATTGACAACGTCACAAGCATTGTCTACCATTTTCGCTGGAAAACTGTGATATATTTGAGTATCATCAGCGCATAAATGCACTTGACAAGTTTGAAGAGCTTGTAGTAAATGAAAAGTATATATAGAAAACAATAAAGGGCTAAGTATAGAACCTTGGGGTACTCCTGATTCAATATATGGAATATCTGGGGTGCATTTCTCTATACTGACCATCTGCTGTCTATCTTTCATATAGTCTGCCAATAATGGCAAAGGATTAGCAGAAAAACCATGGCTCTTTCTAGGATTTTAGACAATACAGGCAGAATACTTATTCCTCTCAAATCTTTAAATTCCATTCCTTTTGACATTTCACCCATGGCTCGTATCAATAAGTTGGGCCGTCATACACGGTGTATTAATTTATATCTTCAGAACTGTTGAACCAATTTTGATAGAATTGCACAGTTTCCTATGATACGAACTTGTAAACCAAAAAAATTTTCACAATTATAAGCGTAGACGTGGAAAAGTCACCTTCTGTCGCAACTTGTATACCAGAAAACTTTTTTGTGAAAAGGCATAAGTTTCAGTTTTTTTAGAAAGAACAAAATACAAGCACAACAGAAAAATTCTTAAGGCACTCTGAGAGCGGTACCTGAGCGAAATTAGCGATTCACATTGGATTTGTATCGCTGGAGACTAAATCCATTTGGATTCTATCAGGAAGTTTATTTCACTTTTTGGTGAGGTGAAATGATAATTATGATGATAATAATAATAATGAATAGCAGCGATGCCCACTAACAGCTGTGGCCTTTGGTGAGTTGCGCCACCACATACCCTTGCAACTGGTGAAAAACCGGACCGGCAGCCTAGGTGCATCCGGGAGAAAAAACAATTCTCCCTCCGCTAGACCCAAATCTTAGTTCCAGGTGGTAGAGGAAAGGGCCCCCACAATCGACGTTTCCGAAGCGGTCGCTTCGAGTGGACGTATGGGGTCAGATATAGCCTTATGCATTACTTAGAGAGGAATGAACCCACGCAAAGGGCATATATGCTCTGTGATCTGAAACAGATTCGGAGCATGCCGCGTTTTCCGTCTAAAATTCTAGGGAATACGTATCCTACGTATTCTCTAGATACGTATACTTATCTTTGACAACGGGGCTATATAGCTCTTTCCCATCCTGCTAACGAAATATTTGAAGTGACGGTTTTACTACCCGTTGGTACGGCTGGAGAGGAGAGTTGCATCATGCCACCAATGGAGTCAATCAGAACAGGCAGGGCGCTTCACAGAATTAGGACCCTGAAGCCACAATAACTGGCTTGTTTGGATACAGAAGTTCATAGTGTTCTCATAGAAGAATCTGACATCTGGCGAATTGACACCGCCGTGTATAGCGAAATTCCGGCTTTGCGGTTCGGCATATTGAACGGCATGGAGGCTAAAGTCACGTCGACAAGACAACACGCGTCTCGTATGCAATGTGTGATGGATTAAAGAGCGGCCAACAGGCCTTTCACGCCCTCAGTGTGGCGTATCGCCGCTAAAGTACGACGTATCAATCACCAAACAGCACTTCCTTGATAGCATTCGAATGCTACTGGTTGCTGAATGTCACTAGCAAGGCGAGCGAGAAGTATCCCGGAAAATCTTAGGTTCCGCGAGAAACTTGCTCGCTTATTCCAAGAGCTTCCACGTGTTGTAGATAATCTGCCGACCGTTGATCAGGTGATATCCTTCTGGAAGAACATCTCCACCCACTCAACTTAGACACTTCAGCCCTAGCACAGCTCGAAGCTTTCAGAAGAGCATTCAGACTGAGCTCAATGAATTTTGCAACCCGATAACCCCGTATGACGTTCGAAGAGTCTTTGTGGATTCCAAGAACTTTGCTGTCCCATGCCTAGATTAGCTAAACACTTATTGGGGGAAAAACTATCAAGAACTCACCGCCATCTGGCCGGAGAGCAGCCGATTTCGGATTGTTTTGTAGAGGGGCGGACCGTTCCCATGAATGATGACTTCATTTTTCTTTATTATTGTCAAGACATGAATGATGAATATTTTGAACATTTCCTGAAAAAAAAAACTATTGGATAGTTTTTATTGAAATTCTGATATTTATCGTATTTTCACAAATTGGTACGAATATGAAATTGAGTATCACTCAGGAAAGGCTCATCCAATTTCCAAAAATGAAGCAATGTTGAAAGCAGAATTGAAGTACTTTTCAAGCAAGTTATCACAATATTTCTTCTTATCATAAAATAGTTGGTAGTTGACGAGAGATTCAACAAGTTTTATCCTTCTAATCGATAAGTACTGAAGATGAAACGTTTTCACGTAAATATTGTCTGACCTCAATATCTTGTTACTTTCAAATGTTGAGAATTAGGGAGAAATTATACTGTCCATACTGTACTGTACCATACCATACTGTGGAAAAATGCAGTTTCAATGATATTTCACAATACATATTGTTAAATTATTAGCTTCATTTTTTTAATCGATGAAAAAGTCAATATATTTCAATTATTGAAGTTTATTATTGCTGTAAATTTATCATTTATTGAGTAATCATTATTATTATAGAATAAAGGATTCCATTGGTTATATAAAAATAGTACATACATTTTCAAGATTATTATTAGTTAATGTGTATTTGTTAAAATTGTACGAATATCAAGTATTCTAGTTATGTTATGTTAAATTTCATCATTTACGGCTTTCCATAAAAATACATTTTTTTATTTTCAGGTAAGAAGAATGAATAATCTGAGCCAACTATAGATATAATGAGAACAACGGTAGTTGCCTATGCTATTCTTCTTGAAGTAAGTATGAATAGAAAATAGCTTGTTTCGTTAACTGTGATTGTTTTTAATTAACTAGCATAAGAATAATGCTGATCAATTTCGATGAATAGGCATGACACTTTAAATATCTGTATTCAAATTCAAAGTACGCCAATGGAAGCGAAACGTCGATATCTTATAGTTGCGTGATAGAAAAAAAACTTTTGGTGTTAGGATGAGATCCAACTCACAAATATCAAATGGTTCCAGTGGACTGACAGTTTTATGTAAAAATTGCAAATATATTCATTCTGGAAGATTTTCTGATAAGAAAAAAATCAGCAACGTTGTCCCCATAAATCCCAGGCAACATGTTCAGCTTAACAGGATAAATGTGAACTTCAGGGACTCACTGTGGGTTTTCGTTAAACAAATGATAGTTCTAACGAATTGTAGTAATGTTAAAAAAGGGCACTTATCCGAACAATGTCTTCGTTTCTATTATTACCTGTTGACTCGCAAACTTAACTTCGACAACTTCGCTGTCGATATTTTTTTATTGTTCTCAATTATAGAATAAAAACGTGTGTCCATTGATTCGTAATACAATTTTTTCATGGAGAATGGTATTGAGACTTTCAGCGGCTTTTCATTACACTTCTTCCAATATCCCGCCCAAAAATACTTCAGAAATGATTGGATGACATACATAATTTTGGTTTCATGACTTTCTCCCAAATGTTAGAAACAGAAAGTTCTTCAAATGTTTTCCAATGATGGATATAATGCTGACCTTTGAAGAATTCACAATGAACATGAGTTTGAGTTTGTCGCTACATGAAATGGATCTTTCCTTCTGTTTTTTGTTTATCTCATTCTTGACTGATTTTGAAATCTTTACAATTATCGCATTATTCCAAACATTTCGCAACATCCAGCTATATATTAATCAGTTTTGAATTTCCTCCAAATTCAATCATTATTTTTTCTCAAAGCATCTTTGTTTTTGAATCAAATTTTATTAGTAAACTTGATGTCAGTATTGTAATCCATATTTTCTCCTATTCACTAAGTGTTTCTGATGTCCGAACATGTTGAAAAATCTATCCACTAATTTTCTCACTGATTCCACAGACCTTTGGTGGTGGCGGCATTTCCAAAATTTTCCACGTAACCTCATAATTTTTGTCAAAAACCTCCAAAAATTACAAAACTTTTTGAATATGTTCAGATTCGAATTGTTGGTTATTGATGAAAGAAATGTATTTGTGGGAAAAAAAGGTTTTGGCTTTCAACTTCTACATCTTGTTACAAAAAATGTGGAAATGTTTCAAAAAAAGGATGGAAGCAATCAATTTCGAAAAATTAACTCTATATAAAGATGTGTGAATCATGCAAAGAAGTAACTCTCAGACAGAAACATTCAATTACACGAAAGAAAAATTCTTTCGTAATTCAAAACGCTATTTCGAGAGGGCTTTTTATTTCAGTTTGTGTCTGAAAGTTACTTCTTTGCATGACCTACACATCTTTATATAAAATCATTTTTTGAAATTTAGTGCTTCCTTTCTTTCTTTGGGAGATTCCCAAATTTTTTGTATCAAGAAGAAAAAGTCGAAAGCCAAAACATTTCTTTCTCAGGAATTAATCTTTCCTAAAAATATTCCCCAACAACTCATTTCTTTCCCGTCAAATATAAGTTAATTGCATTTGGGCAACTCTGAAGAGGGAGTATTCATGGCTAATTAGTAACAACCAGAACAAAATTACTACATACAATCACATACTCTTCTACTCATTCTATTTTGTTCAATTGATATTCATTTCGCCGTATAATTTTGGGTTTTTGGCTTCGAGTGTTGATTCATGAAACTTTTTCGAATTGCTCATATTTGTCTAATATTGTCTAATGAATTTATCTAAAAGATATTTGCTATTTGATATTTTTATTTCAATTCTCCCAGCCTTGATAATTTTTTGTTATTACTAATTTTGATATATTTGATTGAATAATGAATTGAAAAATACTGTCTTTTGACGGGTGTTCTGCGAACTAAATCAGCAGCACCAGAGATGACTGAAATACTAAGAGATATCACTGACGATGACGACAGATGATGACGACTGGAAGATTAATATCATTTGAAAGTCACAAAAAGTATGTCTTCACTTTGAACGTATATTTAGATATGTTCTCCTAAGAAGGTTTATGTTTGAACATGAATTGATTAAGATCATGTTATTGGTCCATTTACATTTAATTTGAAGACGATAATCATTCATTACTTTTCCAAAATGCAAACTTTGAGAAATTTTTTATTTTATATTTTCAAGCGAATACCTGAGATATAATTCCAGCAAAATGAAGCACTATCCCCGTATCCTATTCAAAATAATAAAAGTTGTAATATCCAGTTTCATATGATTTATATGATAGAAAATTTTCAGTCAAAAATATGCGCAACTAAAAAATACTCATCGACGTGTTTTGAACTATGATGAGTACACCTCCATTTATTTATTATCGGAATTTTTCCATTTGGTTGATATATACTTCAAACTCTGTTTTATATTAACAATATCCGATATCATCTAAACACTAAAATCATGCTTCTGCATATATTTTTTTCAATTTTTGAGTAGGGAAATACAATATGGAATGATTCGGTATAGAATTAAGTAGTGTAAGTATGGTTGAATCAGGAAAACATTTGGTTTGATCATTTGGGCTTAATATATTTATTTCATAACGTAAAATCACGTTCTCATTATCCAGAACAAATCTCATCAATATTTTGGAAGAGTTGGTAGTGCAGTAGCAAATGTTTATTTTAGCAGACTTGTTCTATGAACACGATCATCTACCATCAGTATTTCATTCAACTTTGCTGCAATATTGCTGATTTGAATCATCTTATTCATCAGAACCTACTTTGATTTTTATTATTCATATATAGACATCTTATACAAATAATAAGATAAAATATACAATTAGCCAAACATCCATTTCTAAGAATTCAGTTCGGTCATAGTGTTTAGATTCAATTCAAATTCGAAACCAAGAAATCACCAACTGTCAACGTACAAAGGCGTATTCGAACGATTAATGGTGGAAGTTGGAAGTTTCTTAGCAGAGAGAACGAAGGCCAAGAAGTCGAATAGTGGTTTGTTTCGAGGTAAAATCAGCACGTCAGTGCTGAACAGTCGAGTTTCTATACAACTAAACAATCGAAAGAGTTCTGCTAATCAGCTCTGAATTAGTTCGGTAAACTTTGTTAATTAACACCTTCGTTCAGACTTGATAGCATTCTAAATCAATTTAAAGCTATACGAGACTTGCTCGCAATGTACTCGAATCGAATTTATAAGTGGAAGCCATGACTTGACGATTTTAGTTCTGATGATAATTCAATAGATTATTTTAAAATACAATACCATGTTGGTATATCGTATATCATTATGCGTCTGTTTGTGTCCTAATAGTTGGTTCAAGGAATTCGTTAAACATGCAATCTTCAGAAGTGAAACGACTCCAATTTTGGAAAAAAATTTCTGAAAGTTATTTAAAATACTTGCAATTAGAAACCTCTCAGTGTGGAAAATATTGGTGTGATAAGAACAATATGTATGATATTCAAATATGAAATACAATTCTGCATGGGTGCTTGAAAAGTATCGTAAAAAATTATATAACAATAAAAATGAAAAGAGAAATTAAAATTTCTATGTTTTATACCACTTTTAATTGTAACTAACGTTACTGCAGTTTCGTCCTACATGGACATTTTCAAACTTACTTACACAATAAACTTAGTTTATGATCTCATTCATGATCTCCTACCACGTAGTAACGGCTACATCTATCAATTTATTATATAACAATACATTATCTATTCACATAATAACTAAGGAGACAACGTTGCAGTTGTTCATGATGGATGGAACTGGATTTATCTCGAGAAATCGTAGGTATAGAGACATGTTACCAAAAATGTTTTTGGATAATATCTGCAGGTTGCTTCAGTAAGAGATTTCAGCCGGTTGTAGGCCTTCGTCTCCATTACTAAGACGTAATTTATGGCATTTTATTGACTGATGATGTCATCAAGCTTATCTTCAAGTTGGTAAGTGGTTGGGGAGTGCGAAGAAGCAGCAAATAAACTCATTACGTCCGCATTTGGATATATTCCACTTCCATCTTTACCCAATAATCAATTTTTTATTGTGGCGATTGCCCTCAATTGAAGCTGCTTGGTTCACCAGCTCCACCTGGTAAACCTACAATATCAATTTCAACAGTCCACCGATCTTGGGAATGGAAATTATGCGTGGTGTGCGAATTTTTTTTCTTTTCAATGACATCGGCAATGCCCTTGTGACAGCTTCTTTCTTAGCACTCGTTACAAATTGATCCCCACCAGATTTCTCCAATACATTTCTGTTAAAAATGATGTATCAAAATAATAAAAGTATTCTACTATGATACTAGTAACGCCATCTCTTGAACGCTCAGTGTATGTTTGTCTATGCATACCC
>WOGP01009266.1:0-10821 GCA_015342065.1 Leptinotarsa undecemlineata | reverse complement strand
GAGATCTGCAAATTTGAGCAAGTCATTTCAAAAATGCGGTGAAGAACCTACTTGTTGATAGGCCCTATTATAGTTTGGAAGAGTATTTTAGCGAATCCTTTTAACAATTTATTTGTACCATCACTTTATACATGGTGGTATATTATCTATACATTTTTAAAACTTTTTTATATTTACATTTATACATTTTTGGAACTTATATCTACACTTTTTTAGAATTTTTCTATATTTACATTGTATTTCTTGGACTTTGTCAAAAGGATGCAATCTTCGGACAATAAAGTATATTTTGATTTGATTTGGTTATGACCAAAGACCAATTGTCCCAATGGAAGAGCCCAGGAGAGCCAAGACAAAAAAAACACGCAAGTTCAATCAAATGTGAAGGTTTTGCTGTTTTCTTTGATTACAGTGGCATAGTGCATCAGGTCGTACGGTCAATAAGGAATAACATTTCAAAGTTATGTGCCGCCTGCGAGAAGCAATACGATAAAAAATGTCCAGTATTCTGGAAAAACTATTCATAGCTTTTGCATCACAATAATGCACCTTGCTCACTTGTCATTGCTTGTTTGTATTTTTTTTTTGCAAAAAAACAACACTGTAATCGTGCCTCAGCCTTCTTATTCACAAGGTTTGGCCCCCTGAGACTTTTTTCTGTTCCCAAGAGTGAAGAAAGTCATGGAAGGACGGCGTTTCGCGACAATTAACGAGATAAAAACCGAATCCCAGCTCAAGAACATACCAAAAGGTGAATATCAGAACTGTTTCCAGAATTGGAGCTACTTTGAAGGAGACAAAATAGAAATTCGAGAAAAATGAAAATTCACCCTATTTTTTCAACTGGCCTCATGATAATTTCTTACCTGCATTTGGTACATACACACAAATAAGGTAAAATTCTTTGAATTCTGCAGTTATACACCGCCCGTCCTCATCTAATTCTGGTACATCAATTCCATAAGCCACACTTATGGGTTCCTTGATGGTTAATATTCCCACCCCTGCATAACCATCCTTTTCACTGGGACACCAATACTGCTTATAAAGTTTGAGTTCCTTAATTTCATCTGGTAACTTTTCTTCACTACACCTCGTTTCCTGGATACATAGAATGTCTGGCTTTTCATATTCTAGGAATTTCAAACAGTCTTTTTTCACCCAGCTCTTTAATCCCCCAATATTCCAACAGCTGATGATCAAATTGTGGGACATTCCCTCAGCATTTCGCTTCGAACAAGTGAAATCAATAGAATCCCAATCAGTGGTTGTCTTATTGAGAGGAACCTTCTCTTCTTTTTCAGCCTTTTTATCATCTTTTGTTACCTTTTTTTTAATAGCGGTTGTCTTTGCCATTTTAGCAGAACTTGAAGGCTTTTCTACCTTTTCTTCTTCTTTATCTTTTGTTGCCTTCTTTCTCCCTTTCAATTTTGGTTCTTCATCAAGAGGCTCTGGATCTATAAATATTGAGAATTCAGTAATTATGAATTTTAACAATTTTTTTATATCAATAATGTTGATTGACTGTAATAAAAAGAGCAACACAAAGGAAAAATATAAATAAGAGTTAAATTCACGCAATATATAGAGATAACAAGAAGCACTTAGAAAAATATTTTAGGATAAATTACATATTGGAATTATTAATAACAAAAAAGTTTGACACCGGTGTTTAAAAGTACCATAAAATAAGTTATTTAAATAAAGTTTTCCAAAAGATTTACCAGGAAAATTAGTTAAGGTTTTCATTTCGGATTTTCTTTGGAAGATGAAGAGAGTTACTATAACTAACAAATTTGTATTATTTACCTGCTTTCTTCTTACGAGTTGCTCTTTTTTTCTCTTGTTCAGTTCCGTTAGCATCTAATTCCTCCTCCTTTTTCTTTCCTCTTGCGGATCTTGAGGATTTCTTGGTCTCCGTAATATTCTCTTCTTCTTCTTCATTGTCTGCTTTAGCTGGCGCCGTTTTTCCTCTAGCAGACTTTTTTGGTTCCTCCTGTGCTGATTCTTTCACTGCAGCTAAGAATAACAAAATATTTCTTATAGTAGTAAATGAATGCAGAAAATGGATACAGAAATCGTAATGTTTAAAAAAAGACGCATTTAAAAAACTGTTCTTTTGATCTAGCTGAATTTTCAATTCTAATGTCTTCTCTGTGATATCTCTGTATTAGTTTCATTTTCAGATCTCTTTCAAATTTCTGATCTTAATTTTTTTTTTCTACTTTAATAACAATACCAAATCTGGGACAGGAATGAAAAATTGGCGAAATAGAAGAAAAATTTTCAATCCACAGTTGGCGGAAAGGGTTTTTCCAAAAGTCTGATTTGCTTAGGGAAAATCAGAAAATCTAGATGTTTTAGTTTTCACTTCATCTGAAATTATAATAATTTTCTATTTTGGTATATATCGGGAATTCTGGAATAAAGTCAGACCAGTTTAACCTTTGTATAAAAATATTTATTTACGAACATACATTCAATATAATAAATAAAAAATGATTAAGTAAATAAACCAGTTAATTTTAACACTTTGTATTAGTTTAAAAATGTTCATATAGGACTAAACTGCAGTAACGATAGTTACAAATAAATGTGGTAAAAACATAGAAAGTTTCATTTCTTCTTTTTCTTCATTTCATGAGTATTTTTGGAATATCTTGTTGAATATTTGAGAAAATCTGCATTTCTTATAATTTGAATATTATAGTCCTTTTTTTTACTTGAAAAAGGAGAAATATTTGTAACATATGATTTGAAACATATAACAATGACCAATATCAGTTAATTAGTCATTGTCTGTGCCTTCAGTTGGTAAAATTTTAAAATTAAAAAGAGCTTCTCAATCTCATAAATTCATACATAAGATTTCTTATTCATCAGATTATTATAATTGAATTTCTGGAATTCAAAACATTTTAAAATTGAAAAACTTGCCTGTTTACAACATAAGCACTTTGTTTTCTGGAAAATAATATTTAAATGTTCAACGTTTTTTAGTAAAAAATAAATCAGTACGTTTTAGGTAAATGAAATTTAATATTCAAAATTACCTTTGGTTTTAGTAGTACCTCCTTTGCGGCTCTTCTTTACCACTACTTCTTCAGGCACAGAAAGAGCATCTTCCTCTACTACGTCTGAAATAAGTTAATTTTAAAGCTAGTAGTTTTGAAATCATAAGATTATATTCACCTTTCGTTTTGGTGGCGCCTCTGCGGCTCTTCTTTTCCACTACTTCAGGCACAGAAGGAACAACTTCCTCTACCACATCTGAAATGAGTTCATTTCAAAGCTAGTAGTTTTGGAATAATGAGATTATACTTACCTTTGGTTTTGGTGGAGCCTTTGAGGCTCTTTTTTTTCACTACTTCTTCAGGTTCAGCAGAAGCAACTTCCTCTACCACATCTGAAACTTTTATAACTGACAAAAGAATAGAACCAGAATAATGATATATTTACCTTTCTTTGCAGCTCCTCTTCTATTACGAGGCTTCTTGTCCACAAAATCTTCTGGAACCTCTGGCTCAATATCCTGAACTACAAATACTTAAATCAATTTAGAATAGTGTAAACTGAAAATTTATTCCATTCCATTGGCAATAAAAAAAAAGAAACTGGAGAAAAGCATAGTAAAACGAAGAGAAAATTTCTTATTTTTTGGCCATAAATGATAATGATAAAAAATGTTAATAATAAAGTGATAATTCGGGCAATAGGATGTAAACATAATCATTATCATTGATTATAATTTGATGTTGTTTCCAATTTATAGTTTCAGTAAAGGCATTTCACGATATATGATTATAGATAGATAGATTTTATTTAAAATGTTGCGGATTCCAAATTGTTGAAGCATATTCGAGTTTTGATCTGACAAAGGCATTGAATAGAAGAATTCCTAGTTCCCATTTGAAATCCTTAACGTTTCTTAACACAAAACCAAGCTTTCTGTTTGCATCACATAAAATATATTCTATGTGATTTCTGAAGTCTTATATAATCAGCTATAGTGTTAATGAACATTATAAATAAAAGTGGGCCTAGAATGTATCCCTAAGGAACGCCAGAGGTTGGTCTGAACAGTGTTGACCTTTTTCTATTGATAGCAACACATTGATCTCTATTTGATAGATATGATTTCACTAATGTTATCATTGATTAATTGAGAATTTCCTTAATTTGGCAATGATAACTCCATGGTTTACTTTGTCAAATGCTTTTGCTAGGTCTGTGTAGATTACATCAACTTGTTTTCCAGTATTTATCGAGAGTGCTATCAGGTTTGTTACAGTTCATTATTTATGAACAAAACCGTGCTGTTCTCTGCAGATAGTGTCTTCAACATAGGTATATAGTCTGTTATATAAGACTCTCTAAAATTTTTGATAATGAGGGGAGTATTGTAATCGGCCTATAGTTTATGAGATTTTGATTGCCAGATTTATGAATAGGAATTATATATCCCATTTTGAGTTATTTTGGAAACACACTACTTTCAACAACGCTATTAAAAATTATATTCAGAGGTCTTATTAGGTTTTCCATATAACCTTTGTAAAAGTAAGATGGAATACCATCAACTCCACATGATGTTTTGGGTTTCAGGGATGTAACTGCTTTACAGGTATCTTGTTCGGAAATTGATGATATACATAATCCTCGCAGGTTGATCTCTAGAGAGATTGGTGATTGAAAACTGAAAAACTGATGAACTGATTGAAAATATTCAGCAAAAGCAATAGCAACATCTTGGTCATCAGAAATTACTTTATATCTGAAACTATTAAATATTTTGTAATCATTTTTATTGTTTATTTATTTCCAAAATTCTTTTAGAGTTTTTACTGATTCTGTATTCACCATATATTAGTAGAATAGAATAGAATTCATTCATCATTAAAATTTTTACAATTGCATTGCATTACATTACATAATACTTATAAAATTTTATCAGACTAGTCAAATGTGAGCACTAGGCTATATATAAAATATAAATAGATACATACATGTACATTAGAAAAATAAAAGAAAAGCATCTTATTGACTTATATTAGGAGATTAAAAATTCTTGCACTGAATAAATGCATTATTTGCTAGGTGACAGTATAGTCTCGATTTAAATGTTTGCAGACTGCATTTATTTCCAAATACTAGGTACTGGTTAATAATAGAAATGGCTTGACATTTCCACAAAATCTTCAGAAATCTTTCAAAATTGTCTGCATTTTCACGAAATTGCTGGAAATCTGAAATATTTAAAGAAACCATAAATGATTTGGTTATGTGTACCTTTTTTAAGGAGTGGTTCATCTCTTCGGTGAACATTTGCACAAAGTTCTACTCAACAATTCTCAAGTTATTTCAAATAGTGAAAGGTGAAAATTCCCAAAGTGCTAAACGAAAAACATTTTTTTCCTCAAAAAAATTACTTTTTTATTCAACAGACGGTAATATTCTTTCTGTAATAGGTGCTTTTACTTCTAATGTAAAATGGCCAGTGGTTTCACTGATTAACTATCTACATTTTGGAAAAAATACTTTCTGAACGTTTGATGTGACCATTCTGAAAATTTTCAAAAATAATTCTAAAGTCGATTTCGGACAAAAGGGGGTTAACCACTATGAAATATTGTTACTGTAGTTTTCACATATTTTAAGATGTCCGGATATTGCATACATTAACGAAGTAGAATTCCAAATTTATAATCGGCCATATATTTTTCTGTCTAATCTTACCTGTTACTGGATTTTCCTTGGATTTTTGAGTGGTAACTTTTCTCTTTGGCGGCATTTTCAATAATTGGACTTCTTTTGCAAAAGTTAGAAACGGGTAGAATGAAGGAACGGATAAAAACCGGCTGGATAAACCGTTAACGTTTTTATTATTGAGAGAATAATACAAAAAGACCACGCAAGACCTTGGAAAATGATTTCATGAAGTTTTTTGCCGCTTTTACATTACGTCAATGTCAAAAATGTTGACAAACATATAAATATATGCCGAGGTCAGTGTTACCAAGATCGAAACCCGCGTAACATATGGTTTTTGGTAACTTTCAATGGTGCTATACAAACCAAACCCGAGAAGTTGAGTCATGGCAGGGTGATCATATAGGAAGGTTGCAAAATAGAGTCAACTTCAGACGAGGCGGTACCTGGAAAAAGGCGGGAAAGTTTGGTTGCAAAGTTGGCGTCATTGGCAGCAATTTCACGTTAATGAAGCAGAGCAAAAAAATGACAATTGATATTATATTTGACAGTTTCCAAAAATTCAACAACAAGTGTAGCCAACATTTTTTTAGTGCACCTGTTAACCATGTGGTGCAATATTTGATTGACAGAAAATGAACAAAACAAAATTAGCTTGGAACAACAGTACGACTACCTTAGTGATTTGGATCCTAAGGACGAAGCGGTTCATTATTCTCTGACAGCGTTTTGGATAAAGAGAAAAAAACTTAAACGTCTAAGTGTGATGTAGCCTTCTGTTTTAATTGGAAGTAAGTCCTATCACTATCTCTATGTCCAACGAGCACTTGATCATCAAAATTCTCCTAACTTTTTTCTTTAAACAATAATCACCCAGGAGGACTTCAAGATACTACCATGGTCCTCGCAGTTGATGCCTATTACTGAAGATGTTTGCCGCAGTATTAGACGAAACATTTGATACGTTCCTTTCAACCACGGCCTACCAACCAAGATTTTCTTTCTGAATGTGAATCTGGCCGTGCATATAAGTTTAAGCAAACCCAGATGAAAAATTTAGGCATAAAATGAATGTACGGATATAAAAAATTGAAAACCTCTAGTGAAATTTTCTTTCTTGAAGCTGCTAACTGATATCCTATCGATATCTGTTTTCATGTAATATCACGAAGAAGCCAAATAAATAATTTATATTCAGTAGCATTTTTAGTACAAATGAGAAGCTCTTGTCAAAATCGTCAATTGTCAGTTGCCATATTTGAATTGTAAACAAATGTAAAGTACGGTTAAATCATGTTTGTCATTTTGGTAATTAAATTATAATAATGGACAAGTAAGTTGTGAATTGTGAATTATAATTAATAATAATAATATTAATTATCAATAATAATTAATATTAATAATAATAGCAGAATTAGATACCCTTATTTTAACCATAACAACTATAATATGGATAATATGGAACAGTTAGTTTCTATACAAGAGGTATAGTATAGATCCATTTGTTTTGTTTACATGTGAATAAGTAAGTAACATTTTTATCTATTTACGAATTTTTTTTAGTTGCTGTACAAGTGATATAGGCAATATATGTTGAAAAACGTTTTTTGTTATCATTGTAGTATTTAGTAGTATTTATATTTGTATGTATTCCAGAAAATATTTTTATTTTAATAAATGTATATATTTATTTTTTATTTATATAGGTCTACAGTAACAATGTGAAGTTTTGTCCCTTTGTTATTATAAATAAATCATTAATTTAAAATTCCCGCCATTTATTTAGTACTTTTTGTGTTCAGTGTTGGTGCTTTTTAGTCCATTTTGGTACATATTGATATTTATTCTTTGTAGTACATTTTCTTCGGATTTAGTACTTTCTGTTTCATGATTCAGTACATCATTGCATTTTCATTCTGGCAGGTCTGATATTACTTTGGATCGCTGGTTTGTCAGTTGTGATCTCGTCAAAAATTGAAGACAGACTATAGACTCACCATCGTGGGTACAATAAAAAGCAATAAAAGAGAACTGCCGCAAATTTTAACACATACTAAAGATTGTCCTGTAGGGTCCTCCATTTTTGGGTTTGGTGTTCATATGATGGCATCTTCTTATGTGCCCAGAAAGGGAAAGAATGTGCTGATGATATCTTCGTTCCACAACAGTGATACAGTCAATCCAATAACTGGTTAACCAGAAGTTATTTTATTTTAAAATACTACTAAATGTGGAGTCGATATTGTGGATAAAATGATCTCCAGTTATAATGTTGCAAGGAATACAGAACGATAGCCTTTAGTTGTGTTTTACGGTATTTTGAACATTGCTAACGTAAATGCATTCATAATTACCAGGCACAACAACCCAAATCATAATGATAGTAAACAGAGAAGATGCAGTCCAGAGCTACTATGTTAGGCTTACATTCCTACATTCGAAATGCAATAGCTAAACATACTGGAATCGACACTGAAGAAAAACCTGACCCTCCACCCAATAAAAGAGGGCACTGCAAGTAATGAAAAAAGAAAAAAACTTGTTATTTTTGTAAATATTGTAAAAATTGGCTCTGTATGAGTCACATAATATTGTATGTGGAGAATGTGTTCAGCACCGGTCCTAAGTCCGGTACTGTCAATTCACGTCAATACAGTTTCTGCAGTGGCGAAGTAATTTTCAATTTTTTTATTAAAATTTTGTTTTTTGTTCTTTTATTTCTCCAATTGACGAATTATTTCATCTCTATATTCATTACTTCTTTTTATAATGAATTATTCTAACAATAAAGCCAAAAAGCATGGTTTTTACATTTGTCAGTTTTTTTTTGTTGATTATCAAAAGTAAATATATTGTTTCATCAAGTTATTCAAAATACCTTAAATCAACTTACGGAAACAACTTTTTGAAAGTATCCAAAAATTTGGGGTGAAAATTTGTTATATTTGAGTTGGACCTAATTAGACCACCCTCGTGTATGGTCGTCTATCGGAGTGTTATAATATATGCTCAATCTAACTTAATAACTCGATAGTGAATAATTTCACAATGATTCATACAACATTGCTTTTACCTACACAAGTGACTTAAAATGTGTTGATACTAAAGGCCTATGATAGCTTGACATTTTATAATGACGGCCTCTTACTCATTTACCTTCAACATCTAACAAATTATAGTTTTACTGTTTTAATCACATTGAGACGACATTCGGATTGAGTGAAAATGAAGAACATTTTGAACTGGAAGAGATTTGTTGTACCCTCCAGAATATCAGAGATATCAATAATTCCGTAGTTTCCTCAGAATGATAACTCACACTGAACTTTTTGATATGCACTGTAACTACAACAGTAAATTCATCATTTTTAGGGTCTGTTAGTTTTTGGCTCACAAACATTTTATTTCTTCGAAATTATAATTTATAATACTGTGTTAAATATTCCATAGAGAGATCGATGCTGCTGATAGTATTATGATTATTAGACCATTCATTTTCAAGAAGTTTAACATTCAGCATTTCCTCTGTATTAGAAGATAATTGTTACACTTTTATGAATTAACCGTCTATATACCAAACGAGAAAGTTTTTGATTTGGTGTTAAGGTTCCCAAAAATTTAAGAAAGAAATATTTGTCCCACACAGAAAAACGAATGAATTCAACAAAAAATTGTTCATATATATGTTGTAATAATACTATTATAATACCATAATGAACATTGATTTCAATTTGACTTAGTTATGCATGATATCCCAGGCGTAGACTTCTCATCTATTTATATAACTGATGAGAAAGTGCATATTATCAATATACATAGTAGGATGTGTACCATTGAGAGGCTTTTTTTAACTTTGTTGTTTACTTTATCAAAACACCGTATACATTTTATATTTTATTTTGTATTTCCAACTTGACACTGCATTCTTCTACATCAAGGAACTCGGAACTTAACTCTAAACTTCATTATCTGTCAAGGCAGTGCAGCCAAAAGCATAATACAAAAATCACCAGTATTAGGGATATTTTAACAGCATCATATGCTACAGCATTATATAATGATGATGTCATACAGGCATTATGAAAACTGTTCGTGTAGTGGAAAAGACAGAAAACATTAGACAACAAAACACGCGACTCGGACTAGGTTTTGTCTGTTTGGTGAAAGTCGAGTTTGTTTTCGAAAGTAAAACAAGTCTTTTGTTTCAGTTTTTGAAAACGAAAATAGTCGCAAGCGAGTCTATTTGATAAGATTCTGCCTTAATGTTATTCGTTTCCTTTCATAAACCGATATCTTCCTCACCACATACGCGGAATTTCTCAATTCCTTTTAAAATATGCCTGTGTGAAACTGATTAATTAACTAAAATGAACATCATGTTTCCTCTTGGGTTCGGATCAACCAGAGTGTGAATCGTTAGCGTCAAAGACCTGCAATAATTTATTTTTCTTTATGGTCAGCTGGTCAGAATGTATACGAACATGCGATCCGCAAAGATGCTCTTGTTTGGTTGAGTCTACAAAAATTCTGGTGTGTAATTCAAATAGTATTAATACATAAATTTTCGAGTTTCTTTATTTCTGTATGATAGTAAAAATTTCATCGAATGGCTATATCAGAAACACTATTTATCATTCGAGCTTTCGGAAAGCAGAATGTATAAAATTGAATAACCTGTTGAAAATCTGTTTTTCTGGTAACCAGCATCCCTACGAACGACAACTTTTTTAAAGTGTGTACCGTTTAAAAAAGTGCCAAATTGTGAATCATATTTGCCCCATAACATTAAAATTTCCTTGTAATTGCCGCGATTAATCGAATCTCCGGTTTCATCGTGTCCGCGAAAAGCTAATTTTTGGGAACCCAAATAAATCGTAATATCCATAAGTCTTTTTAAATTCGACCGATTTTCCCTAACCTAATTATTAAGAGAAATTATGGCCTCTTTTTGAGCTCTATCTAAAGCTGCTGCTATATTTTGTTAGCTAAACAATTTTAATTTACAAAACGAAAATATATGCTTCTTAGATTTGATTTTTTTAAAATCGGAGTATCCTATTTTAGACCACGTTTGGTATCCGGTTTATACTGAAAATAAAACACAGGGCCAAC